>JARFJB010002513.1:292500-335542 GCA_036346205.1 Vesta saturnalis | reverse complement strand
AGGTGAACAAATACCTCTTCAAACCCATGATGTCCTAATACACAAATTTTGCCTCAATTTACGCCGATTTCAAAAGCAAACAGGGTCATAGATTCCTTTTCCGGACTTCTGAATACTTGACACCAGAACGGTTTGTTAATTTTAGAATCAAAAGAACTATTAGAATTAGGAAAGAACAGAAGACCAAAGTATTAGGTGAACAAATACCTCTTCAAACCCATGATGTCCTAATACACAAATTTTGCCTCAATTTACGCCGATTTCAGAAGCAAACAGGGTCATAGATTCCTTTTCCGGACTTCTGAATACTTGACACAAAAACGGTTTGTTAATTTTAGAATCAAAGAACTATTAGAATTAGGAAAGAACAGAAGACCAAAGTATTAGGTGAACAAATACCTCTTCAAACCCATGATGTCCTAATACAAATTTTGCCTCAATTTACGCCGATTTCAGAAGCAAACAGGGTCATAGATTCCTTTTCCGGACTTCTGAATACTTGACACAAAAAGGTTTGTAATTTTAGACTCAAAAGAACTATTAAATTAGGAAAGAACAGAAGACCAAAGTATTAGGTGAACAAATACCTCTTCAAACCATGATGTCCTAATAACAAATTTTGCCTCAATTTACGCCGATTTCAGAAGAAACAGGGTCAAGATTCCTTTTCCGGACTTCTGAATACTTGACAAAAACGGTTTGTTAATTTTAGAATCAAAAGAACTATAAGAATTAGGAAACAACAGAAGACCAAAGTATTAGGTGAACAAATACCTCTTCAAACTCATGATGTCCTAATACAAAATTTTGCCTCAATTTACGCCGATTTCAAAAGCAAACAGGGTCATAGATTCCTTTTCCGGACTTCTGAATACTTGACACAAAAACGGTTTGTTAATTTTAGAATCAAAAGAACTATAAGAATTAGGAAAGAACAGAAGACCAAAGTATTAGGTGAACAAATACCTCTTCAAACCCATGATGTCCTAATACACAAATTTTGCCTCAATCTAAGCCGATTTCAGAAGCAAACAGGGTCATAGATTCCTTTTCCGGCCTTCTGAATACTTGACACAATAACGGTTTGCTAATTTTAGAATCAAAAGAACTATAAGAATTAGGAAAGAACAGAAGACCAAAGTATTAGGTGAACAAATACCTCTTCAAACCCATGATGTCCTAATACACAAATTTTGCCTCAATTTACGCCGATTTCAGAAGCAACAGGGTCATAGATTCCTTTTCCGGACTTCTGAATACTTGACACAAAAACGGTTTGTGAATTTTAGACTAAAAAGAACTATAAGAATTAGGAAAGAACAGAAGACCAAAGTATTAGGTGAACAAATACCTCTTCAAACCCATGATGTCCTAATACACAAATTTTGCCTCAATTTACGCCGATTTCTGAGGCAAACAGGGTCATAGATTCCTTTTCCGGACTTCTGAATACTTGACACAAAAACGGTTTGTTAATTTTAGAATCAAAGAACTATTAGAATTAGGAAAGAAAATAAGACCAAAGTATTAGGTGAACAAATACCTCTTCAAACCCATGATGTCCTAATACAAAATTTTGGCCTCAATTTACGCCGATTTCAGAAGCAAACAGGGTCATAGATTCCTTTTCCGGACTTCTGAATACTTGACACAAAAACGGTTTGTTAATTTTAGAATCAAAGAACTATTAGAATTAGGAAAGAACAGAAGACCAAAGTATTAGGTGAACAAATACCTCTTCAAACCCATGATGTCCTAATACACAAATTTTGCCTCAATTTACGCCGATTTCAGAAGCAAACAGGGTCATAGATTCCTTTTCCGGACTTCTGAATACTTGACACAAAGCGGTTTGTTAATTTTAGAATCAAAGAACTATTAGAATTAGGAAAGAACAGAAGACCAAAGTATTAGGTGAACAAATACCTCTTCAAACCCATGATGTCCTAATACACAAATTTTGCCTCAATTTACGCCGATTTCAGAAGCAAACAGGGTCATAGATTCCTTTTCCGGACTTCTGAATATTGACACAAAAAGGTTTGTAATTTTAGATCAAAAGAACTATAAGATTTAGGAAAGAACAGAAGACCAAAGTATTAGGTGAACAAATACCTCTTCAAACCCATGATGTCCTAATAACAAATTTTGCCTCATTTACGCCGATTTCAGAAGAAACAGGGTCATAGATTCCTTTTCCGGACTTCTGAATACTTGACACAAAAACCGGTTTGTTAATTTTAGAATCAAAGAACTATAAGAATTAGGAAAGAACAGAAGACCAAAGTATTAGGTGAACAAATACCTCTTTAAACTCATGATGTCCTAATACACAAATTTTGCCTCAATTTACGCCGATTTCAGAAGAAACGGGTCTAGATTCCTTTTCCGGACTTCTGAATACTTGAACAAAAAGGTTTGTTAATTTTAGAATCAAAAGAACTATTAGAATTAGGAAGAACAGAAGACCAAAGTATTAGGTGAACAAATACCTCTTAAACTCATGATGTCCTAATACACAAATTTTGCCTCAATTTACGCCGATTTCAGAAGAAACAGGGTCATAGATTCCTTTTCCGGACTTCTGAATACTTGAACAAAAACGGTTTGTTAATTTTAGAATCAAAAGAACTATAAGAATTAGGAAAGAACAGAAGACCAAAGTATTAGGTGAACAAATACCTCTTCAAACCCATGATGTCCTAATACACAAATTTTGCCTCAATTTACGCCGATTTCAGGAGCAAACAGGGTCATAGATTCCTTTTCCGGACTTCTGAATACTTGACACAAAAAAGTTTGTGAATTTTAGACTCAAAAGAACTATAAGAATTAGGAAAGAACAGAAGACCAAAGTATTAGGTGAACAAATACCTCTTCAAACCCATGATGTCCTAATACACAAATTTTGCCTCAATTTACGCCGATTTCAGAAGCAAACGGGTCATAGATTCCTTTTCCGGATTTCTGAATACTTGAACAAAAAGGTTTGTTAATTTTAGAATCAAAGAACTATTAGAATTAGGAAAGAACAGAAGACCAAAGTATTAGGTGAACAAATACCTCTTAAACCCATGATGTCCTAATACAAAATTTTGGCTCAATTTACGCGATTTCAGAAGAAACAGGGTCATAGATTCCTTTTCCGGACTTTGAATACTTGACACAAAAACGGTTTGTTAATTTTAGAATCAAAGGACTATTAGAATTAGGAAAGAACAGAAGACCAAAGTATTAGGTGAACAAATACCTCTTCAAACCCATGATGTCCTAATACACAAATTTTGCCTCAATTTACGCCGATTTCAGAAGCAAACAGGGTCATAGATTCCTTTTCCGGACTTCTGAATACTTGACACAAAAACGGTTTGTTAATTTTAGAATCAAAGAACTATTAGAATTAGGAAAGAACAGAAGACCAAAGTATTAGGTGAACAAATACCTCTTCAAACCCATGATGTCCTAATACACAAATTTTGCCTCAATTTACGCCGATTTCAGAAGCAAACAGGGTCATAGATTCCTTTTCCGGACTTCTGAATATTTGACACAAAAAAGGTTTGTGAATTTTAGACTCAAAAGAACTATAAGAATTAGGAAAGAACAGAAGACCAAAGTATTAGGTGAACAAATACCTCTTCAAACCCATGATGTCCTAATACACAAATTTTGCCTCAATTTACGCCGATTTCAGAAGCAAACAGGGTCATAGATTCCTTTTCCGGACTTCTGAATACTTGACACAAAAACGGTTTGTTAATTTTAGAATCAAAGAACTATTAGAATTAGGAAAGAACAGAAGACCAAAGTATTAGGTGAACAAATACCTCTTCAAACCCATGATGTCCTAATACAGAAATTTTGCCTCAATTTACGCCGATTTCAGAAGCAAGCAGGGTCATAGATTCCTTTTCCGGACTTATGAATACTTGACACAAAAACGGTTTGTTAATTTTAGAATCAAAGAACTATTAGAATTAGGAAAGAACAGAAGACCAAAGTATTAGGTGAACAAATACCTCTTCAAACCCATGATGTCCTAATACACAAATTTTGCCTCAATTTACGCCGATTTCAGAAGCAAACAGGGTCATAGATTCCTTTTCCGGACTTCTGAATACTTGACACAAAAACGGTTTGTTAATTTTAGAATCAAAGAACTATTAGAATTAGGAAAGAACAGAAGACCAAAGTATTAGGTGAACAAATACCTCTTCAAACCCATGATGTCCTAATACACAAATTTTGCCTCAATTTACGCCGATTTCAGAAGCAAGCAGGGTCATAGATTCCTTTTCCGGACTTCTGAATATTTGACACAAAAAGGTTTGTGAATTTTAGACTCAAAAGAACTATAAGAATTAGGAAAGAACAGAAGACCAAAGTATTAGGTGAACAAATACCTCTTCAAACCCATGATGTCCTAATACACAAATTTTGCCTCAATTTACGCCGATTTCAGAAGCAAACAGGGTCATAGATTCCTTTTCCGGACTTCTGAATACTTGACACAAAAACACGTTTGTTAATTTTAGATCAAAGAACTATAAGAATTAGGAAAGAACAGAAGACCAAAGTATTAGGTGAACAAATACCTCTTCAAACTCGTGATGTCCTAATACACAAATTTTGCCTCAATTTACGCCGATTTCAGAAGCAAACAGGGTCATAGATTACTTTTCCGGACTTCTGAATACTTGACACAAAAACGGTTTGTTAATTTTAGAATCAAAGAACTATTAGAATTAGGAAAGAACAGAAGACCAAAGTATTAGGTGAACAAATACCTCTTCAAACCCATGATGTCCTAATACACAAATTTTGCCTCAATTTACGCCGATTTCAGGAGCAAACAGGGTCATAGATTCCTTTTCCGGACTTCTGAATACTTGACACGAAAACGGTTTGTTAATTTTAGAATCAAAGTACTATTAGAATTAGGAAAGAACAGAAGACCAATGTATTAGGTGAACAAATACCTCTTCAAACCCATGATGTCCTAATACACAAATTTTGCCTCAATTTACGCCGATTTCAGGAGCAAACAGGGTCATAGATTCCTTTTCCGGACTTCTGATTACTTGACACAAAAAAGGTTTGTAAATTTTAGACTCAAAAGAACTATTAGAATTAGGAAAGAACAGAAGACCAAAGTATTAGGTGAACAAATACCTCTTCAAACTCATGATGTCCTAATACACAAATTTTGCCTCAATTTACGCCGATTTCAGAAGCAAACTGGATCATAGATTCCTTTTCCGGACTTCTGAATACTTGATACAAAAAAGGTTTGTAAATTTTAGACTCAAAAGAACTATAAGAATTAGGAAAGAACAGAAGACCAAAGTATTAGGTGAACAAATACCTCTTCAAACTCATGATGTCCTAATACACAAATTTTGCCTCAATTTACGCCGATTTCAGAAGCAAACAGGGTCATAGATTCCTTTTCCGGACTTCTGAATACTTGACACAAAAACGGTTTGTTAATTTTAGAATCAAAAGAACTATTAGAATTAGGAAGAACAGAAGACCAAAGTATTAGGTGAACAAATACCTCTTCAAACTCATGATGTCCTAATACACAAATTTTGCCTCAATTTACGCCGATTTCAGAAGCAAACAGGGTCATAGATTCCTTTTCCGGACTTCTGAATACTTGACACAAAAAAGGTTTGTAATTTTAGACTCAAAAGAACTATAAGAATTAGGAAAGAACAGAAGACCAAAGTATTAGGTGAACAAATACCTCTTCAAACTCATGATGTCCTAATACACAAATTTTGCCTCAATTTACGCCGATTTCAGAAGCCAAAATGGCCATAGATTCCATTTCCGGACTTCTGAATACTTGATACAAAAAGGTTTGTAAATTTTAGACTCAAAGAACTATAAGAATTAGGAAAGAACAGAAGACCAAAGTATTAGGTGAACAAATACCTCTTCAAACTCATGATGTCCTAATACACAAATTTTGCCTCAATTTACGCCGATTTCAGAAGAAACAGGGTCTAGATTCCTTTTCCGGACTTCTGAATACTTGACACAAAAACGGTTTGTTAATTTTAGAATCAAAAGAACTATTAGAATTAGGAAAGAACAGAAGACCAAAGTATTAGGTGAACAAATACCTCTTCAAACTCATGATGTCCTAATACACAAATTTTGCCTCAATTTACGCCGATTTCAGAAGCAAACAGGGTCATAGATTCCTTTTCCGGACTTCTGAATACTTGACACAAAAAAGGTTTGTGAATTTTAGACTCAAAAGAACTATAAGAATTAGGAAAGAACAGAAGACCAAAGTATTAGGTGAACAAATACTTCTTCAAACCCATGATGTCCTAATACACAAATTTTGCCTCAATTTACGCCGATTTCAGGGGGTCATAGATTCCTTTTCCGGACTTCTGAATACTTGACACAAAAAGGTTTGTGAATTTTAGACTCAAAAGAACTATAAGAATTAGGAAAGAACAGAAGACCAAAGTATTAGGTGAACAAATACCTCTTCAAACCCATGATGTCCTAATACACAAATTTTGCCTCAATTTACGCCGATTTCAGAAGCAAACAGGGTCATAGATTCCTTTTCCGGATTTCTGAATACTTGACACAAAAACGGTTTGTTAATTTTAGAATCAAAGAACTATTAGAATTAGGAAAGAACAGAAGACCAAAGTATTAGGTGAACAAATACCTCTTCAAACCCATGATGTCCTAATACAGAAATTTTGGCTCAATTTACGCCGATTTCAGAAGCAAGCAGGGTCATAGATTCCTTTTCCGGACTTATGAATACTTGACACAAAACGGTTTGTTAATTTTAGGATCAAAGAACTATTAGAATTAGGAAAGAACAGAAGACCAAAGTATTAGGTGAACAAATACCTCTTCAAACCCATGATGTCCTAATACACAAATTTTGCCTCAATTTACGCCGATTTCAGAAGCAAACAGGGTCATAGATACCTTTTCCGGACTTCTGAATACTTGACACAAAAAAGGTTTGTGAGTTTTAGACTCAAAGAACTATTAGAATTAGGAAAGAACAGAAGACCAAAGTATTAGGTGAACAAATACCTCTTCAAACCCATGATGTCCTAATACACAAATTTTGCCTCAATTTACGCCGATTTCAGAAGCAAACAGGGTCATAGATTCCTTTTCCGGACTTCTGAATACTTGACACAAAAACGGTTTGTTAATTTTAGAATCAAAGAACTATTAGAATTAGGAAAGAACAGAAGACCAAAGTATTAGGTGAACAAATACCTCTTCAAACCCATGATGTCCTAATACACAAATTTTGCCTCAATTTACGCCGATTTCAGAAGCAAACAGGGTCATAGATTCCTTTTCCGGACTTCTGAATACTTGACACAAAAACGGTTTGTTAATTTTAGAATCAAAAGAACTATTAGAATTAGGAAAGAACAGAAGACCAAAGTATTAGGTGAACAAATACCTCTTCAAACCCATGATGTCCTAATACACAAATTTTGCCTCAATTTACGCCGATTTCAGAAGCAAACAGGGTCATAGATTCCTTTTCCGGACTTCTGAATACTTGAAAAAAAAGGTTTGTTAATTTTAGACTCAAAAGAACTATTAGAATTAGGAAAGAACAGAAGACCAAAGTATTAGGTGAACAAATACCTCTTCAAACTCATGATGTCCTAATACACAAATTTTGCCTCAATTTACGCCGATTTCAGAAGCAAACAGGGTCATAGATTCCTTTTCCGGACTTCTGAATACTTGACACAAAAAAGGTTTGTAAATTTTAGACTCAAAAGAACTATTAGAATTAGGAAAGAACAGAAGACCAAAGTATTAGGTGAACAAATACCTCTTCAAACTCATGATGTCCTAATACACAAATTTTGCCTCAATTTACGCCGATTTCAGAAGCAAACAGGGTCATAGATTCCTTTTCCGGACTTCTGAATACTTGACACAAAAAGGTTTGTAAATTTTAGACTCAAAAGTACTATTAGAATTAGGAAAGAACAGAAGACCAAAGTATTAGGTGAACAAATACCTCTTCAAACTCATGATGTCCTAATACACAAATTTTGCCTCAATTTACGCCGATTTCAGGAGCAAACAGGGTCATAGATTCCTTTTCCGGACTTCTGAATACTTGACACAAAAAAGGTTTGTAAATTTTAGACTCAAAAGAACTATTAGAATTAGGAAAGAACAGAAGACCAAAGTATTAGGTGAACAAATACCTCTTCAAACCCATGATGTCCTAATACACAAATTTTGCCTCAATTTACGCCGATTTCAGAAGCAAACAGGGTCATAGATTCCTTTTCCGGACTTCTGAATACTTGACACAAAAACGGTTTGTTAATTTTAGAATCAAAAGAACTATTAGAATTAGGAAAGAACAGAAGACCAAAGTATTAGGTGAACAAATACCTCTTCAAACTCATGATGTCCTAATACACAAATTTTGCCTCAATTTACGCCGATTTCAGAAGCAAACAGGGTCATAGGTTCCTTTTCCGGACTTCTGAATACTTGACACAAAAAAGGTTTGTAAATTTTAGACTCAAAAGAACTATAAGAATTAGGAAAGAACAGAAGACCAAAGTATTAGGTGAACAAATACCTCTTCAAACTCATGATGTCCTAATACACAAATTTTGCCTCAATTTACGCCGATTTCAGAAGCAAACAGGGTCATAGATTCCTTTTCCGGACTTCTGAATACTTGACACAAAAACGGTTTGTTAATTTTAGACTCAAAAGAACTATAAGAATTAGGAAAGAACAGAAGACCAAAGTATTAGGTGAACAAATACCTCTTCAAACTCATGATGTCCTAATACACAAATTTTGCCTCAATTTACGCCGATTTCAGAAGCAAACAGGGTCATAGGTTCCTTTTCCGGACTTCTGAATACTTGACACAAAAAAGGTTTGTAAATTTTAGACTCAAAAGAACTATAAGAATTAGGAAAGAACAGAAGACCAAAGTATTAGGTGAACAAATACCTCTTCAAACTCATGATGTCCTAATACACAAATTTTGCCTCAATTTACGCCGATTTCAGAAGCAAACAGGGTCATAGATTCCTTTTCCGGACTTCTGAATACTTGACACAAAAACGGTTTGTTAATTTTAGAATCAAAAGAACTATTAGAATTAGGAAAGAACAGAAGACCAAAGTATTAGGTGAACAAATACCTCTTCAAACTCATGATGTCCTAATACACAAATTTTGCCTCAATTTACGCCGATTTCAGAAGCAAACAGGGTCATAGATTCCTTTTCCGGACTTCTGAATACTTGACACAAAAACGGTTTGTTAATTTTAGAATCAAATATCTATAAGGGTTAGGAAAGAACAGAGGACCAAGGTATTAGGTAAACAAATACCTCTTCAAACTTATGATGTCCTATTACACAATTTTTGCCTCGATGGTTATTACAGTCGGGTTAGACAGACTTCGGAACCAAACAGGGGCACAAGTACGTGTTCCACACTTCTGTACCACTGGTATAAAATAGGTGAGCAGATACCTCTTCAAACTCATGATGTCCTAATACACAAAGTTTGCCTCAATTTACGCCGATTTTAGAAGCAAGCAGGGTCATAGTTTCCTTTTCCGGACTTCTGAATGCTTGACACAAAAAAAGTCTGTTAATTTTAGAATGAAAAGAACTATAACGATTATGAAAGGACAGAAGACCAAAGTATTAGGTAAACAAATACCTCTTCAAACTTATGATGTCCTAATACACAATTTTTGCCTCCAAGGTTGTTACAGTCGGGTTAGACAGATTTCAGAACCAAACAGGTGCACAAGTTGGTGTTCCACACTTCTGTACCCCTGGTGTAAAAATGGTGAGCAAATTCATCTTCAATCTAAAACTAAAATCGATACACTCTAAAAGGCTTTATCTTGGAAACTATTGGGTCTGGTGTCATATTGTAGCCAATTCAGTCTAGTTGAAAAACGTACTGCTTAGGTTTTACTGAAAACTAGTGCCTTAGGGTTAAAATCGGCAAAATATCGCGGTTTTTTCGATTTATGGCAAAGTTGCATTCGGCGTTCGAGTTCACATACTTGGATTATCCATTGGGCGAACATCATAAACGAGTGTGCAAAAAAGTAAGAATTACCGGATTTGACGCTAAGTACTTCCCCTTTCAGGCGACAATGTTACTGTACTATTAACTAAGTAGGTACATTTCCGTGTGAGCAAAGATAATATTCAATATTGAATTTTTTTGCGTCTATTTCTAATTTTTTTGACAGCTTATACGAATAAACCACGACAGCTGTTGTTCTTTTTTGTTAAATACTTAAAATATAAAAAAATTGTACATTAATATCATATGTAATACAACAGCTGTATTTATTTGTATATTCCATAAACCAAACTAATATCTGCTGATTAACATCAGCAAATGCAGGCGAAATCGTACTTAAACCTTTCGGAATGCCTTAAGATAGTAAACCAATTCCTAACCGAACCGTTAACAATGCAAAAATCTTTACGTGAAATCATTTCAAAATGAAGGTTCAGATGGAAACAGAATAAGTTCAATGTATCTACTAAAATGTATGACCTATATCACAAATTAACACTGAGACAGGGTCATGCACTCCTGTTTTTATCTAACACTAAGTAACTGAAGTTAAGTTTTTTCCTTTTATTAACTTTCCTAAATGTTATTAGAGTTAGCTTTACTTTAATGTTTGCAAAACAATTTATCTTATTTGACCACTTAATGGCGTAATTTGCAGAAAAATATACGATGACAAATATAATTAAAGTTGTAGAAAATGTAGTACATTATTAAGCACAGAATTGGTTGTTAAAATCAATCTGTTACAAACCAAGATTTCTTGATAGACGTTTAGACATGGTAACATAAATAGCTCTTTTTGAGAGTATTGAATTTGTGGAAAACTATAGCGATCTGGATTTGGATGTTAGCGTATTTGTCTGCTTTTAATTGATACCAAAAAAATGATATCGGTTAACAGAGTTGTGTTTTGAATATTCGAATGGTGTAGAGCTCTGTACGGAGAGAGTAGTAGATAGGAAAATATTATGGATCGTAGATCTTATCGTGTGCGTTGCATTCACGTAGTTTTTGAAAATTAGTGGTTACTGTGTGTTTTGTGAACAACACTTGTTTTTGGCTTATGAATAGCTTTTTTATGATCTTTGTCCCCCACGAAAGGGTCACGGACGATCCGTGGATGCTTGGGTAGAATGCTTATCAGTGAGTCTTGGAACCACACAGCGTTGTTATTTCTGTTCTCTAACAGAACAATATTAAGAAAAGCTGAGAGTTCACATTACCTTCCAAGTATAGTAAACCCCAAAATCCGTTTTCATTTTGATGTCAAAATAGTTTCGGTTTAAATTTTGGAGGAAGTACTAATAAATCTGTTTTTAGTATTTGTGTTCGTCAGAGGGATTTTATATATCAAAAACAGCAATTTCCATAGTGAAGTGGTTAATTAACTATATGTGCGTATAAATCATTAAATTACCAAATAATTAAAGTTGATAAAGGTGGAACTTCCGCAATGTGGTAATATTAATTTTAAAAGGTAGTGATAATATATGGTATAAAAGTACGAGAATACATTCAAGTTGCATATGTACTACAAGATGTTTGCCCTACTAAAAGTGTTTGCTGTTGTAGCTGTTTTAACAGTCTTCTGTCCTTCAGAGACAGGTTTGTATTTTATGATTTAATATTTGAATTATTATAAAAATTGATCTTATTTCCAGTTCAAATAGAAGTATGTAGCGGAGTTGGAGCTGTTGTTGGATTTTGTGCCTATAAATGCATTCTAGAAGCTCCTTTGGCAACGACTTGTTCTGGCGGTGATAAGTGTTGTATCATTCCACATCCATAAAGCCCAGCGGCATAGTGTTACTACAATATGATGTAAAACATTGATCTAAAAACAAAGATGATGCATACGATACATTTTTTTATTACCTAAATCAATTTCCAGGAAGTATTTAGTTTCTTACAAGTAACCTTCATAAAGGATACTTGTCCAAAATGAATCCTTACATAAGGTATTTTAACACTGATTTAAACGTTAGTCCTCTTGCTATTCACAATATGCATTTTCACCGAATAAAATTTCGGTAATGAATTCGTTATATCTGTGTGCCTGTGTGCAGATTTTCTGTGTTAAGCAATATTGAAAATCTGACTTCAGATTCTGAAAGAGGATAAAAAAATAATAGGCTAAATACTCACTAGAGCATCCAGCCCGTAAAGGCAATTTGTACCACGGCTCGGTGGTGTGGGCGGGGTTTTCACTTAAAGATCGTAAAAGGCACTCGTAGCAACTCTAAAAATCGGCAAAATCGGTAGATAAAGTCAAAAAGGCGCCACCTGTTAAAAACATTCATAGTGGGAAAACGTCATGAACTGGTGTTACATTGGCCTAACAGGAAACCAAAACGTTCACTCAAAAATCTACTACTTCTACAAAGTCTACTCCAATAATATTAAGGCCAGGTTCACCTAAACTTTAATAAAACCTTAAGCTTTATTTAAAAGCCGCAAAATTGCGAAAATAAATCTCAAAACTCATTAAATATTTCGATAAATTCAGTGCTAAAATTATTAGCTCACATAAACAAACGAAATACGATAATTAATTCTTCAAATTAAACCGCAAAAAAGAAATACGTTACACAAAGATAAACAAACGCGATCACAAATCTACGAAATCCTAAAATTTGTTAAACATCGATAACAGGATTTAATACCTAAATCGATATACAGCAAATAGGACAAATGTGCTTACCTGTACGGCAAATCAGGCACTACGTTGTCTTCAGTCAACAGGATGATTCCTCAAAAAATCCTTCAACGAATATTGGCGACTTATCGCACTACCCTCGTATGGGCAAAATCAAACAGTATCTGATCTTCACTTACAATGAAATTATATCAACCATTCAATATGACTAAATTTCTTATAACCAATTCCGCTCAAACTGATTACGTTACGGTTTTAAAAAATACAAAGAAAATATTCAATTGTCGTCACTGTAAAATTGTAAATTCGATAATTTGTATTAATTAAATAAAATCTTTCGATAACTTGAATGGCAACCAAAATAACTCATCTTAAATTGTGAATGATCGTAAATACCTAAATGCACAAAGAAACGGGGTTACATTGCTCGTATACTGCACAGAAAATAATACCAAATTCACTAACACTAAATATATACCGGGTGGGTGTCTACTGCGTGGACAGAGGATTTATCCTTAACTATTAGAGATATCAAAACTAATTTTGGTGTGGTAATAGACCATCATTGGCCCTACATTCTAAAAATGTTTAGGTATATACAGGATGATTGATAAAAATATGCCAACCCAGACCTGTGTTAATTAAATGTGTACATTTCTGCATTTTGGATTCAATGTTACATTTAGAATAAAAGCATACAAATTTGTATCTGCATCACTAACCGTTCTGCAGATATCGTCACTTCAGTACCAAAATAGAGTTAAGTTTGGAACCACGATGCGACCGTTGTTACCATGATTTTGTAAATCTGTTCATACCACCGACTATTAATAATAGTCTACTAACAAACAAATTGAGAAATTTTTCGAAAACATGAAAAACTATACAGAATGATTAACTTACGCGAAATGTCATTTGTCTCAATTTTTTCAAATGCAACACCCTGTATATTTTTCAAATTTCGATTCCCCGTGAAAAGTAGATACTAATTGATAATAGGTTTCATAGCCATGAGACGGACCCTCCTTGAGATATTGACGATTCATTTGAAAATATTGATATACAAAAGAACCTATAAAACAAACTCCAGAGCGAATAAGAAAATACGAATGGCAAATAAATTCTTTAACTGAACTAAAGAATAAAATAATTCTCTGCACCTAAAAATAAGTTCAATAAGTAAACATAAACGAATAAAACCATAAATTCAAATGAAATGTTCAAAATGCTGACCACGCCTAGCTAAACACTCTGCAATTCGCTCGGTAAACGATAGATTCACGGGCAACAACATTAGAGGCGAAATAGAATCAAACGCAGCTCTAATTCTATTTTTCATATCTTTGCTTGTGGTGGTAGGATGTTGGTAAACTTTTTCTTTAACGTAGCCTCAAAGGAGGAAATCAAGGGGCGTAAGATTCGGTGATCTGACTGGCCAGTTTTGCACACCACCTCGTTCTATCCACCTGATCTGATAATTTCTATCTAGATATCGCCTAACGTTGATTGCATAGTAAGGAGGAGCGCCATCCAGTTGAAACCACATCGTATGAATATTACCTACCTCTACATTTTCTCAAAGCTCGGGTAAATCATTTTCCAAAAAGAAAAAGGACCAACCGCATTAAAATTGATTGTACCACCCGGCACATTAATTGACCATTAATATTGCCATTATTGTAAATAGAATGTTACTAACAAAAATGGATTCTTCATTTACTTTAGTAGTTACCCATTGGCAGAAAGATTCACGATTTCGAAAATCTATTTCACTTAAAGCTTGATGTTGCTCGATATGATAAGAATGCAATTTGTTTTTTTAAATAAAGCTGCGAACTGTATTTCTATTTAGGTCTAGGTGTGTACTTAGCTCTCTGGTACTAATTTGCATATTTTCTATAAGAGATGTCACAACCTGACACTCAATTTCTTTATTTGGGCTTGTTTTTGCGCGCTTGGGATAACACACAATTTATAAATATCTCAGCTACATTTATAAACGATTATTTCCTCGCTGCCTTCCCTCTGGGTATCGTTCACAGGACAAACGGGTAGCCAGCAATGCATTTCTTTAAGCTTCGCCGTAAATAAAGATCATATCGACCATTTCTTCTTGGAAAAAATTCATTTTATACAAAAATTGATAAAACGACAATCCAAAAACACACAAACTAATGAAACACTATTTTAATGATTATACAAACGTCAAAACAATAGATGCAATTGTTCTTCTTTATTACGAGCGGGTAGCCTAGCTGATTTGTTTTGTTGAATTCTATTGTTATAGTCAATTTGTATTTTAGAATATTGTTACATAAAAGCGTCAATATCTCAAGAAGGGTACGTCTTATGGCTATGAAACCTATTATCAATTAGTATCTACTTTTCACGGGGAATCGAAATGTGAAAAATATACAGGGTGTTGCATTTGAAAAAATTGAGAAAAATTACATTTCGCGTAAGTTAATCATTCTGTATAGTTTTTCATGTTATCGACAAATTTCTCAGTTTGCTTGTTAGTAGACTATTATTAATACTCGGTGGTATAAACAAATTCACAAAATCGTGGTAACAACGCTCGCATAGTGGTTCCAAACTTAACACTATTTTGGTACTAAAGTGACGATATCTGCAGAACGGTTAGTGATACAGATATAAATTTTTATACTTTTATTTCAAATATAAGATTAAATCCAAAAATATACAGGGTGTTCCATAAACAATAGGTTTAGGTTGACATATTTTTGTCAATCACCCTGTATATACCTAAAGATTTTTTAAATGTAGGTCCAATGATCGTGTATCACTATACCAAAATTGGTTTTGATATCTGTAATAGTTAAGGAGCAATCCTCCGTCCACGCAGTAGACACCCTCCCTGAATATTGCAAGCAATTAAACATGAACATTCAACGGAATATTACAGTAGTTATAAAAAAAGACATCAGTAATTAACAAAAAAATAATAAAGGTCTAATGATAACGTCGATATGATACCTGCAAGTATTTTACCTTCCCTGATAACCCTAACCATACTCCACATCTTCTAGATCTCTTTCTTACATCAAACCATCTTGTTTATAAAACTTCCGTTCTTTCGCCTTTAGGTCTTTCCGACGATTGTCTAATAGAAATCATTTCTACTGTACCTAATTCCACTGTTGTTAGCAAAACCGATAGAACCTTGTGGTGTTTTAAGTCAGCTCGATGGAGTGATTTACGGGATTTCTTTGCAACCTTTTCATGGCGTGAATATTGTTTTAAGTCGTCCTCTTCTTCGGACATCGCTCTTTCAGTATCTGAAGTCATCCTTATGGGAATGGAGTTATACATTCCCAAAAAACAGTACCGTATAGGCCATTCACTTTCCCAACCCTGGTTCAACAAGGCTTGTGCTGATGAAATATCTTTAAAAATAAATATTACATTAAATGGAAATCTAATAAATCGGTCGACTGTCATGTAGAATACGTTGGTGCTAGAAATATCTGCAAAAGTGAAATCACTAAAACTAAACAGTTGTTCGAACAACGAAAATGCAATGAACTAGCTACATCTCCTTTAGGCAGTCGTAAATTTTGGCCTTTAGCTAAAGCCATTAGTAAAAACTTTGCAACATATTCATTTCCCCCCTTGACATCTATTGACGGATCGGTAGTTGTTGATTCTGTAGACAAAGCCCATGTTTTTGTGGATTTGTTTGCATCAAACCCGTGTCTCAATGATTCTGGAAAAGATGTGACCCTAGTCAACTCTTCTTCATACGCTATGAAACCAATTCATTTTCGGTACAAGCTCTTGGAATCGATCGTCAGTAGGCTTGATCTCAATAAGGCGACTGGCTCAGACGGTATCCCAGCTATTGTCTTAAATAAATGTTCCCCCGAACTAGTACCAGTCCTATCTAAGTTCTATACGATCTCTGTCTTCTGGGGAATTCCCTTCATCATGGAAGTTAGCAAATGTTCAACCTATTCTCAAAAAAAGGCGATAAGACCGATCCCTCAAACTACCGACAATTGCTATCACTTCCATTTTGTCTAAAATCATGGAAAAAGCCATCAATCAGCACCTTCTCACGTTCCTTGAAACTAACAAACTCCTTAGTGACCACCAATATGGGTTTAGGCACAGTCGTTCAACAGGTGATATTTTTTCATGTGTGACCCAAGTTTGGAACAATACAGTAGAGCAGTCCGGTGAAACAGTTGTAGTCGCTTTAGATATCTCAAAGGCATTTGACCAAGTTTGGCATAAGTGTTTACCTGCCTAACTCACCTCGTTTGGGTTAAATAATACGCTCATCAACTGGGTTTCTAGTTTCCTTGATAAAAGAAGAATGCGTGTCGTAGTTGATGGCTTTTTTTCAAAAGAAGTTAGCATTAACGCGGGAGTACGACAGGGATCCGTTATAGCGACCTACACTTTTTCTGCGGTACATAAGTGACCTTATTTCTTCAACAACTAACCCCATACATTGGTTTGCTGACGATAGCACTCTTCACTGTAGTGCATCTCAGTTTACTCATAGTGATAATCCACCTTCTATGTCAAATCAAGGAATTAAAGCTGAAATGGCAAATTCAATCAAAAAACACATTTAACGTATTCTCGAATGGGGAAGCAATAATCTAGTTAAATTTAATGCTAACAGAACTCAGTGTTGACTTGTATCCGTCAAAAAAGATCGATCATTTCCTTTTGTAAGTATGAATGGCTCAGTTCTTAAGTTTTCAGACTATATTGCTGTATTGGGTATGACTGTATCTTCAAATCTCTCATGGGTTGACCATATTCCATCAGCTACCAAAACAGCTGCTCGTAAAATAGGCTTTTTGTACAGATCTAAGCAGTACTTTACATCTCGACAACTCCTTCTGCTGTATAAGGCCCCAATTCGGCCTCATTTGGGATATAATTCTCACCTGTGGCTTACTGCTCCCCAATACACTCTTGATATCGTTGATCGTATTCAAAAGAGAGCGATTAGGCTTATAAATGACCCGTCCTTAACTTCACACATATAGTCCCTTGAGCATAGAAGGATGGTTTCAGTTCTTTCTTTGTATTATCGTTATTACAACGGCTATTGTGCTGGTGAATTACATTCTTTGATACCATCTCCGGCTATCTTTGCGAGAAACACTCCGTTCGCTCATTCACATCATCAGTATGCAGTACAAATCTCCACTTGTCGTACCAAACGGGAGCAATCCACATTTTTCTACACGGCTTCTAAACTCTGGAATGATCTCCCTAGTTCCTGTTTTCCTCTCACTTATGATATGAGAAAATTTAAGGTGGCTGTTCATAGGCATCTATTGGCAATTCATTATCTCTCTACCCATCCTCCTAGTGTTCGAGTGCTTTAGCATGATAGGCCAAATTTAGCCTGTTCAGGTCACAATCATAAAAATAAAATCCTATAGCAGCTTAATGTGGATGTACCAAAAATGAATATCGAAAACGCAAACATGTAAATTTATCGCCTTTAACGGTAACCACATCGGTTTATGAAATTCAACGCCAGAACAAAAATAACGTATAATATATCTTACTAAATACTTGGATGAATATGTTATAAAATGAACTTAATCAAATATGACAAATACAAAATAATCAAAACACACATTTTATTAAAATTGTCGGAACCACCAAAATAATACGACAGTAATTACCTTACACACGTTACTTTTCCTCCTTTCTTTGTGCTGACAATCGGTATGTTTTTGAAGATGCTTCACTAGCTTACGGACTGGTATCTGACCTGCGGTAGTTTCTCCATTTTCCATAGCCACAGGCGAACTCTTTCAATGAAAATCGGACGGGTACGCAAGTTAATTACTTCAAAACGAACTGTATCATTTCGTTTCCACTTGGATGATATAATTGCAAATTTCTTAAACGATATTAACGATTATACACTATAAAATAAGTAATTTATATACAGCCAGTTTATTCTATTCATTTGGCAGGCTATTACTATGTAACCAGCACTATCATCAAATCTTAAATAGGAACTCGCTACTTTGATCCGTAACAGCAAGATGCGAGAACATGCTACTTCTAGGCCCAAACTTGTCTTCATAGATACACGAAACGATAAAAAACCCCTACTGGATACATCGCGACCGCCTACCCAAAAGAAGACGTGAACCTAGTACTACATTCCTAACTAGACTGACTATAATCATTCATTATCCACCACATTGGTCTTTTAACCACCTCCGCTCTAATTTGCCCAAAAAACTTAAATGAACTACTCCGCCCACACACGAAGTCTAACTCGAAGATCAACGGAAGAATTGCCTTATCAGTAAGCCTGTTTCTACTCGAAATCTTATCTGAGAAATTAGAGATTGGAGTTTTCATTCAAAACAGCCTTTAATGCTATGTACCTAAAGTCAGCTTCTTTTTTAAACCCAAATTCTTGTCAATCGGAACGGTTCCTATCTGGCGGTTGACTGGAACTTTTGCCAAAGGTTTACCATACAATGTAATATCTGAATACATTCTTTAATCAAATTTTTTGTTTGACGCAATCCCAACTTGATATAACATGTGAAACCATTTATTTAAACAACACTATCCCTATATACAAATACACTAACGAATGTTTCCCTTCAAAACTCTAGTAAGAGGACTCCCTTAAATACCCATACCAAAATGTAAATTACATTTTCCTTTTAGAAAATGCAAAAAAACATTCGTGAACCTTTAAATTACGTAAACGACAAAAGAAAACGTTACAATCGAAAAGCTTCTCCCATCATTAATGCGCTATTACATTACGAGAATCTATACTTCATTCAAAATGTTCGGTACTAACAGATATATTTACAAATTCGAAATTTACCGGCGAATCTTGATGAAATCATGGATACATGACGAGGGGTCGCGATTTGTATCTCATCGGAAACATGGTCAAATTGACGGCCAAAATATAAAAATTATTTCAGGTCCCATAAATCGCTGGTACCGTCTAATATTAAATGGTTAATATCAACCACTAGCAGAAACTACAGTGGCATATAGCTACTAGACGTTCTTATTTAATATTTCAAGAATCCGATAAGTAAACAAAAGCACAATAGGGAGTTGTGAACATACTGGTTTCGTTAAAAGGCGTGTTGTTGATTGAGGACAAGGGAGCATAGTAGACATCCCGCATCAGGTTTCATGGTTATCTTATTATTACAGACGGATAAGGTGAAGAACATGGCGATCTTTAAAACCAGTTTCTGACCACTACGCACGAGATTGACTAATGTCAAAAGCAATACCATTGGTTTCCCTAGAAATTCGTAACAAACCGTTTGAGAAGGGTAGTGACTTACCTTGACTTTGGATTTAACCGTGATTTTATGGGCTACTTCTAAAATGTTCGAACTACACTTAAAGCAATGAACATACCCTACAGACATGCTCTATGTTCCCTTTCAATTCTGGAGCTGAAGGTAGAAATAGTTCAATCTTAGGCAAGTGTCCTTTGTAAATGTTCTTTTCGAAGTTAAACAAATTGAGAATGTTCTTCTAGCATTGCCAGACCGAACAAAATTGCAGTGCAAATACACTGTAAAGATTTTAAACTTTAAATTATACAATTTGTTCATTTAAAAATGATCCACCCTCAATATCTTGATAACCCATTGAAGTAAACAAAAAAGCCGAGACAGGTTGATTTCTGAATGGAGAGGGACATATTTTGGCCGCATTGAAGTGAATGTCTCATTAACCTCCTCCCTTCGGGGACCATACCCAGATTTTTTTTAATGTGACGGACTATCAAATGATACATCATTTAAAAGGTCTTTTAAACCTATATCCAACTATGCCTTATTATAAGTTTTTGTTATGAACGAATAAGTTCAAAGGTAAATATGTAATTAAAAATTATTATTAATTTTATTAAATACATAAATAAAAAGTTTACCTCAAGTAGGATTTGAACCTATGACCTGTACTTTGCTAGAGCACGTACAACTGCGCACCAAGGTTCAACCAATCGATGTAAATTTTGTCTTTATGTATGTAGAACTATGTAAATTCTAAATATAATGAGATTACAATCAAATTACTTATATTAATGGAATGTGAGCCTGCAATATCGCAAGGATTCACACATTCCAAAGCAACTTGACTAATATTGTAATCTCATTATATTTAGAATTTAATTAGTTCTATATACATAAAGTACAATAATTTATCGATTGAAACTAACTTTTTACCTAAATGAAATGTACCGTTTTAGCGTAAACATACTTAAATAAATACATAAGCGTTTCAAACCCTCGTATAAATGAGGTTAATGTAGGTACAATAAAATTAATAATAGTTATACAACGTAAACTGTTTACCTAAATAAATGTACCGTTTTAGCGTAAACATCAACTTAAAATTAAAACTACAAATAAGCTTGAACAAACCTTCAGTATAAGTATGAGGTTAATTTAGTAGGTTGAATGGAAAATGTAAATTAGTTATGAAAACAAACGTTTAAATTCATAAAATTCGGTTATACATTTGGTTAACCATTTATTTGACAAAAATTACTAATTCTAAAACATCTCTAAAAATCGACATATTAATAGTTAAGGAACAAATAGATTCCATTCAATTTAGTATGTTATGATGCCTGAATTTTCTGAATGTTGGTAGGTAATAAGTTCAAAATACAACTTAGGGAAAACAATACTGTTTTAGAATTTCACTAATTCAATGTTTCGGGTATATTCAGAAAACCATTTTGGGTGATTGAAAGGGCTAATTTAATTTACATAACATTATGTTGAATTTCATCAACCAAATCTCCGGGAAATAATAGAGCCTTATTTAAATAAGTTTTCTCAATGATGACCTAACATTACACTTCCATACAATAATAATCTAAGTTTTCAAATGCCTGTCACATTTTTGAAATGTTTCACGGTCTAATTGCCCTACTAGTTTCAATAATACGCTACCTTAAATAATCGAGACTTGTTGGTTGTGTTTTATACATTACAGATTTTAAATATACCCAGAAAAAAATCCATGGGAGTTGACTCTGGAGATCGAGGTGGCCATTTTATAGATTCTCTTCGTTCAATCCACTTGCATGGTTACCTTTCGTTTAACCATTCTCTCACAGGGGTATAATAATGCGCAGGAGCACCGTCTTGTTGAAAATGTAAGCTATTTTCATCAATTAACTAACTCCCTTGTTCATCTACCTGATCTTCCAAGCTCTCAATAATTAAAGGTTCAATGACATTCTCTAATAGGTTGAGATATTTTTCACCGGTCAAATCTCCATCAATGAACACTGGACCAATAACAGCGTTTCTTAAAATTCCAGCCCATACATTTAGCTTTTGTGGTGTCTGGGAATGAGTTTCTTGAAAAACATGGGGATTTGTATCGTCCCAATAACTACAATTATGCCGATTAAGCTTTCCATTTAAGCGAAAGGCCGACTCGTCACCGAGCCAAATATTTTTAATTGAAATTTCATTTGAATTAATCTTATTTGTTATGATCTCACAAAATTCGATTAGACGGTCAGGATCATCCTGATTAAGTTTTTGAAGTAATTGGATTTGTTGGGCTTGAATTTATGAAGATGAAGCGCTTTGTGTACACAACCTATGGAAAGATGTGTTAGAGCTGCCACTTTTCTAATTGAAGTTGTTGGATCTGCTACAAATGTTCCAACTACTTCGATCTGTGTGTTTTCGTCTAGAATTCTTTTCCCTTCACGTTTATTTCTAAGAATTTGCGCACTAATTCATTCATTCAATAGAACTTATGTTCTACGTGTCTTCCATTGAAGGTATTAGCCGTTCTTCCGGCACTTTATTCACATTTGCCATAAAGAAGAATAATTTCGGTTCTTTCGGCTAATGTGTAAACCATACTTCTTTTTCAAAAGTAATAACAATATTCACCGAAAATTTTTGTTACTATCTGTGTGACATTAATCATTAATCAATAAAGTGCCAAATTCAATTTTTGTCACTGTCACTGTGACCTTTATAATTTAAAAGGAAGAAAATCTAACTTTTTTAAATTATGTAGTACCTTTTTCGATCGAGACGAGGAGCGTTCGAAAAGTTTAGACAGTTTATTTTAAACGATGTTTACGCTAAAACAGCACATTTTATGTACCCAACCGACGTATGGTTGGAGAGAGATTTAAAAGACCTTTTAAATGGTGTATCCTTTGGTAGCCCGTTCCATTTAAAAATAATCTGGGTATGGCCTCCCAGGGGAGGGGGTTAATATGACATTCAGTTCACAACTGCCGAAATATGTCCCCCTCTATTCAGAAATCGATCCGTCTCGATTTTCTTGTTTACTTCAATGAGTTATCAAGATATTGAGGGTAGATCGTTTTTAAATGAACGCATTGTATAATTTAAAGTTTAAAATTATTAGAGTGTATTTTCACTGCAATTTTGTTCGGTCTGGCAATACTAGAAGGGGTTTCTCAACTTGTTTAACTTCGAAAAGAACATATACAAAGGGAACTTACCCAAGATTGAACTATTTCTACCTTAAAGTTAAGGTAAGTCACTACTCTTTTCAAACCGCTGGTTACGATTTTCTAGGGGGAGCAATAGTATTGCTTTTGACATTAGTCAAACTCGTGTGTAGTGGTCAGAAACTTATTCTAAAGATCACCATGTTTTCCACCTTATCCGTCCGTAATAATAAGACTATCATGGAACCTGATCCGGGATGTTTACTATGCTCTCTTGCCCTCAATCAACAACACGCCTTTCAACGAGTCCAGTATGTTCACAACTGCTATAAACTTATCCCTCTTGTGCTTTTGTTTACTTAACCATATTACCATGGTACAGCAGAATAAAAAAACTCAGTTGGCTCTTTTTTATATGACACATCGTTTTTGAAAAATAAACACTGTTTAATTCCATTGGTTTTAATAATATTCGCTGAATTAAATATCATTAATTTTTAAATTAAATATTTTGATTTTAAAACAATAAATTCAAAGATAATGTATTTATTTATAAAATCAAGGAAATTGTTCAAAATTGCGGCCATTTTGTTCAACAAATAATTGGGATCGCCTATATATTGATGCTACAACTCTTTGAAAAATGCCAATAGTGTTTTAAATTGTATTGCAAGTGGACATTACCCTTGCTACCAGCTTCTTGGGTGTGTTGATCGATGTGCCGTAAACTAAACCCTTTACGTGACCTCAAAGAAAAAAATCAGTGGAGCCGAGGTCAGGGTATCGTGCCGGCCAGTGTAATGGTCCTCTTCGGCCGATCTACTTGTTAAGAAAAACCTCATTTAGGTGTTGCGGTGCCAGCAAAGAAAAATTGGCAGGTGCCCTTCGTGCTGGAACCACATCCCTTTTCTGATACGCAGTGCCTCATCCTTTAATAACATTTGCAAAATTTTTCATACACGTAGCCACTTAGAAGAAGAGTAAGCAAATAAGGGCCAATCAAATTGTCATCCTCAATGCCGGACTAAACATCAATGGGAAACTGCGTTTCATAACCACCAGCGACAAAAGCGTCGTCGATATGTAACGATTAATTTTATAAGAAAATACGTAAGTATATTTTTTAGATAAAATTTAATTTTACATGTTTTCTCATAAAGTTTCTTTATATGTAGCAAACTAACTCTACAAATTAATGAAATAGAATTGAAAATGCTTAAATTGATTTGCCTACTTTCGTAATAAACGATTTAAAAAGGAGGACGATTCTTTGCCGTTTTTAACAAGAAAGCTAAGTGAGAAAAATGAACTGGACTACACAAATCTAAACGTTGAATCCAGGGTCGGTCATTGTATGGTCGGTCATCAGTTCTGCACATTTTTGGGGTGCGTCAAACCGGTGATAGCTAAGGGAAAAGTTGGCATAAAGGTTCAGCTAATAGAGAAGTTAATAGGTTATTAAAATTGCAATGATACGCTAAATGTAAGTAAACCAGATGCATCGGAAGCGCGGACGGCACCCAAGCAACAGTCCAAGTCCAAATGCGTGATTAGGTACCACAAGCGAACACCCAAAAGCCTAAAACGGGGAAGTAATCGTTTAAAGGGAATTAAGCAAAGATAATAAAACCCTAAAAGCACAATATGTAACCATGTTATATTATTTTGGATTAGTAAACCTGTTATGAATTTAATTTTTCTTTACATCAGTTGTACATTCACAAATACAAAATTTACGTCAATTGGGACTTGAATCTCGATAGCACAGTTGGCTAGCGCGGTACTCTAACAAAGTACAGGTCGTAGGTTCAAATCCTACTCGAGATAAACTTTTTATATATATATTTAATAAAATTAATAACAATTTTATGTTTGTTATGAACGAATAAGTTCGAAAGTAAATTTGTAATTAAAAATTATTATTAATTTTATTAAATACATAAATAAAATTAATAATACTTTTTAATTAATTAATAATGTTTAATTATATATTTACTTTTGAACTTATTCGTTCATAACAGAAACTTATAATAACCTGTTACGTATCATTTCGTATTGCATGTAACAACAAATTTTGGGGTATGTTAATAAGTATTTATACGTGGAATCTATTTCGCCCCCCATGCGGAAGCAGGGGGTAAGAATCACTCGTACATTGAATTTTAAGAAGTTTTCCTTTCGTAAAAATTAGGTTTACGTCATATTGCACAATGGAGTTTTATATGAAGAACGCATTTCTTTTATAATCTGGATAGCCCTCTGTTAAATTTATAATATTAAGATATTAATTTGATTACATTTTTTAAGGGCTTTAGTCAATATTATTGAACCGTGAGGTGTTATAAAATTAATCAGTAAAGCATTAGAGAAGCTACTAAAGTTTACAAAACTTTGTAAGTGAAAATTACATGTTTTATATGTAGTTAAGGGACTGTTAATGTGTAAAGAAGTTGAAATGTATCATTAGAGTCTACTTTGTTAACCCCGAACATAATTTTTGTATAGGCTGATTTAAGATTTGCCTGTATAGATGAGGTGCTGATAGAAAGGTTTTGACTGTTTAACGACGTCGTCCAGTTCTTAGGTTTCTTTTTCTGAATTGTGGTAATAGACTCACATAACCTTTGTGTTTGTAAATACGTAGTAATTACATCTTCCTAGTAAAGGATTAAACTTTTATTTGTTATATCCGAGTTCTAAAATAACCATCTTACCGTAAAAGTGTTTTCGTATAAGTTTGTGTTGGTACCCGATGTAAAGGAGAAAATAGTATAGCTACTTTGGTAAATAGAATATTGTGTGTACAACAGTTGCGTCGTTTAGGAAATAATAGAGTTACGTTAAATTTGCTGAATTTATGAGCTGAGTTAAATACAGGTATTCGTATCTTTAATTTGTTAGTAAGGATTAAATTGTAACTTATTATCTTGTTTAAGAGACAGTCACATAAAAGTTTAAATTAAAATCAAGCGGTACCGTGATTGTAAAAGGTTGTAACAACCTTTTTTTGTGGTTGTATTAAAAAATACGTTAATCTAAGATCATTAATTTATTTGGCGTAAAATTAGAGGAGTTTTTAATTATTTACATGTAAAATTGAGAAAGGCAACTTAAATTGCATTTCATAGAACATATATTTTGGGTGTAATATTATATAAATAGACAGTTCCCTTTCTTTTAAAAATTGGACTCCGATCATTGTATTTCGCGCAATGTGTGTCACCTCTTGAGGGGGGGCATTTACAGAAGCGTTTCTGAAAGCCTCTATTTTTTACTTCACTTGCTGCTGAATATTGAAGCAGAAGTCATTGTTATAATGGTTTTTACTTAATTTTTATTTTTGGTGCCATCAGAACTTTGGTGGTAAGTTTTTTTTCAATTCATTAATTTAAACCTTAAGCATTTGCTCTTTCCAGGCACTTATGTATACTTACGATACTTACGTACACTTACGATACTCCCGTACACTTACGTACAATCATTATAGTACTTATATTATTCCCTTATTGTTATTATACTGGCCATTTAAATTTTCTTAAACCTACCTCACCATTACAATTTTATTTTTATTATACTGACGCGGGCGAGCAGGGACTTGAAATAATTTATTGCTTGTTATTTTAATCACTTTATATTTGATTTTTATTTACATTGTGTTAATGTTACACTGGGGCTCGAAAAAGGGACCTGATTTGCTGTTGTTTCTAATGCTAGTTGTTTTCAATTTTGTTTTGATTATTTAGTGTTGACAGAATTTTAAGGAGTGTTACGGTTTATTGTTTTACGCTTGGTCTTTTATGTGTTTATATAATGAACTTTATTGAGTGTGTTATATAATATTTTTTACGATGTCAACTGTGAATTATTTAGTTGATGTTTTATATAATGATGAGTTATTAATCGAACTAAAATTTCGCAATGTAAGTGGAGCAGAACGGTTAATTGTGGAAGAGAAGCGTAAACTTTTAAGACGACTATTAAATGCAGAAAAGATCAATCCAAATTTATTTGATTCATACCCGAAGTGCGATATAAATCAAACAGTAGAATTGGAATTATTGAAGGAAAAGTTAAATCATATTCAGTCTTCAATTAAACTTTTTAAACATAAGCCCTCGAAATCAGAATATCTTAGACTACACACACGTCTAATTCATATTTTGAAACGCTTGAATTACATTACTTTTGATAATGAATTTTTACATTTACATGATCAATTGTTGACCTTATGTAACGAATCGTTAGAATTAATTGAATCTATAAATGAAAATATTGAATTAAATAATGATGTTTCAAATTTAGATACTTCTAATATTTCGATGTCACAAAATGACCCTGTTAATACTTCAATTAATATACCTACAGAAGATTTTTCCACGTTAATTAATAACTTACAGATTTCAAAAGGTTCTGTTCCTGTATATAAATTAAATTTAAAGTTTAATGGTAGTGAGAAAGAAGTTTTTACTTTTATTCAAAGATGTGAGGAGCTAATGATTGCTCGAAATATCTCTAGGAAGGAAATGCTTTTATCAGGTGTTGATTTATTTGCAGGGAAAGGTTTAGTTTGGTATAGGGCAATTAAACCGTTTTTACATACTTGGGATGATCTTATTACTAAATTAAAGAGTGACTTTTTACCGGAAGGACATGACGAAGTTTTGTTAGAGGATATTAAAAATCGTAAACAGGCTTTTGATGAAATTCCAACCCTTTTTATTTCTGAAATGGTTAATTTATTTTCTCAATTAGAGATTCCTCCTTCGGAAGGTGAACAATTAAAGATTATAATGAAAAATTTACAACCTTGGTTCGCTACTCAATTAGCCCTTGTTAGTGTAAATGATATTTTTCATTTAATAGATTTGTGTAAAAAAATTACAACAAGTGAAAGCTCAGAATTCTAAATTCAAATTTAATTCTTATTCAGATTCACAAAGACAATCTGATTATAAGCCTTCTTCGGCAGTGAAACAGAATATTAAACCTAAGGTCCATTTTTCAGGTATTAAACCAAAAAATATGAATTCTACTTTTACTGCTACAAGAATTAATACAGCTAAGTCTTCAACAACATGCTTTAAATGTAGACAGTTGGGTCATACCTTTCACACCTGTGATAAGGGTGATGATAGAATCTTTTGTTTTAGATGTGGTTATTCCAATGTTACTTTTTCTAATTGTCCGATGTGTAAATTTTCAAAAAACTTGTAAAAGGAAAGTGTTCCGTTAGTCGACACATTTCTTATGATTTTTCAGAGGCTGACAAGCATGTTTTTAACGAATGGTTGATTACTGTTAAGGAATTTTTTGGAACTTCGAAAAATTGTTATAATTTGTTGAGAATAATGATGATGTTAGACCTTTTATTAATGTTAGGATTTTTAATGAGAATTTTATTGCTTTATTAGATAGTGGAGCTACCGTAACAATTTTAGGTAAGCCTGCTTTGTATTTGATTGATAAATATGATTTAAAATTAAATAGGAATTCGCCTTTTTCATCATTGGTTATTGCTAATGGTTCTCGTACTTTGAACAAAGCCGAGCAAAATTATTCTATTACAGAACGTGAGTTACTTGCAGTTATTTTTGGTATTCAAAAGTTTAGACCTTATATTGAAGGTACCCATTTTAAAGTTATTACTGATCATCATTCATTGATTTGGCTCAATAATTTAAAAGATCCTTCTGGTAGATTAGCCAGATGGAGTGTTAAACTTCAACAATTTGATTTTGAAGTTATTCAGCGTAAAGGTAAATTAAATGTTGTTCCTGATGCACTTTCTAGAGCACCTTTGGAAGTTAGTTCTTTAGAATTTTCTGTTGTCGATTTAGATGATTGGTATAAGAAAATGTTATGTTAGCCAACGTTTCTAAAAATCCTGAATTATTTCCTGATTGGAGAGTTGAAGATGATAAACTCTACAAATTTATTTCTAATGATTTAAACATCGAATCGAATTTAGTGGAATGGAAATTAGTTGTTCCGAAATCTTTAAGGAAAGATATTTTACGAAAATTTCATGATGATCCTACATCATCACATTTTGGGGTTTTAAAACTTTTCAAAAATTAAAGAATTTTATTACTGGGCAAAATGAAGTTAGCTATTTCGAAATATATTAGGAATTGCAATGTTTGTAACCAAGCAAGTCTTCACAATTTAATCATTATGGTTTTATGGGTAAAGAGAAAATGTTTCTTATCCTTTTCAATGTATTTCTATTGATTTAGTGGGTCCTTTTCCTAGATCGAAGAGTGGAAACACAGTTTTATTAGTTATTTGTGATTGGTTTACTAAATTTACTTTGATTCACCCTATGCGCAGTGCTACTGCTAAAAGAATTTGTCAATATATTGAGAATTATGTATTTCTAGTATACGATGTTCCTCAAATTTGTATGGTGGACAATGGTCCTCAATTTAAAAGTTCACAATTTAAAAATTTAATGAGTTCTTACAAAGTTCAATCCGTTTGGTTTAATGCAAGTTATCATCCACAAGTAAATTTTGTTGAGAGAGTTAATAAAGTAGTAGGTAATGCGATTAGATCTTATATTCAAGATGATCACAAGGATTGGGATGTTGAAATTCACAAAATTGCGCATGCTATTCGTAACGCTGTTCATGAGTCTACGAAATTTTCACCTTCCTTTTGGCGTTTGGTCGGACAGTTCCTATTTCTGGAGATTTTTATGGTCGACTAAAGGATTTCAAAGAGGATGATTTATTTATTACTAACCGTGAACAATTAGTTCAAGATTTAAATGAACTTTCACCCATTTTTAAACATGTTAAACAAAATTTACATGCAGCTTACGAAAGAAATTCAAAATCTTACAATTTGCGACGTCGTCCGTTGAAATTAAACGTTGGCGATTTGGTTTGGAAAAAGAATTTTACTTTATCAGATGTGACTAAAAATTATAGTCAAAAGTTAGCTCCAAAATTTATTGAAGCAAAAGTTATTGAGGTGGTAGGTCCAACTACGTACCGATTGGCCACCACTATTGATAATAAACCCTTAGGTGTTTTTCATGTTAAGGATTTAAAACCACATTAGTTCTTATTTTTTCGAATTCTTTTTAATTATTTTTCGATTTTAGTATTTTTTACATTCTGGTTTTCTTATTTATATTTTTTAATTATTTTGATAATTTTTCAAAATAATTTTATTTTGTGCTTATTTCGCACATTATTTTATTTTATATTGTTGTGGCTTTGCAAACCACTTATTATTTTTTTACATTTGTTAGCATGATTTTTGCTACATTTGTTTAGCACGATGGTTGATATTTAGATCCCATTGTGTGATTGAATTGCCGACTTTGTGGGACATTAGTTCTCAGGCAGATTATCTTCCTTTATTGGATTTACAATTTGCTATTGTTACAATAGTAAAATTGAAGATAACTATTTTGAGTTTACCTCTGATCGTTAATTTGACGTGTAAAACTCATAACCATTGATAAGAAAACTAGTAATGCTTCTATACATTTTTATTTTTTGATTAATTTAATTATTTTATTTTCCTGATTTGTGTAGTGTTACTATTCTTGGCGGTGCTTGAGGACTTCGGTTCGCCTCGTGTCAACTCGATTAGTTCACTTCCTGATTATGACGTTTTGGTAGTTTTAGGAGGGGGTTGTTGTGTTCGTAAGAGTGCTTCATCTTCTCTTTGCTATCTCACCTAGATTTCGATTTATTTATAAAACGTGCGTGTTAGTTAGGGTATGTTGAGTCTTGGACGATGACTGTGGAACAACATGAAACCTGAATCTCGTGAAGGGTAGATTGGCCTCTCTTGTTCTCCACGACGAAGCATTCTGAGCTAATTTGCCAAGGAAATAGTCGTATCTTGGGTTTACCGATTTTGACTTACTTATCGAACGTGACAGTGGTAGTTGTGTTATGTACCTAGGAGGCTTGGTTTGAGACCACCGGGGTAGGGTAATTGAACCGCTCTCTCTCGACCTCAAGTCTCGCGATTATTTATTGTTAGTCCGAAAGGATTTTTTTTCTCTATTTTTATACTCTCGAGTAGAGTGGCGTTTAGCCTTGATTTGTTATGAAGTTGCACGATGACCGTTTCCGGGTTCTCTGCCCACTGTCCCTTCAGGTCATGGTAGGTTACGGTTTCCGTTCGTTTTTTTACCTTAGAATCAAATTTTTTTACCGGATACTCATTTTGCTCTTCTGATGGTGGTTTGATTCACTAACCCCACCAGTTAAAGTTTTTACTTTATTTAAGGTTTCGGGTCCTTGATTCTCGACTAGTGGCGTGTGCGGGTGGTAGCGCGTCATTAGCTTTTTTGGTGTTGTGAGGGGTCTTTCCTGACCAACGTCACCACATTTTCCGTACTTCTTCGTGCATTTTCTTGTTATTTTTTCAATATTGCTTATATTTTAATAAGCTTAACATTTTGTATTTTTTTAAATTTTAATAATTTCATTTATTAGCTTAGTGTTTGGAATCTCCGCTTTGGTGATCTCCGAGTCCAAATTTTAGAAGGGGGTGTGTAACAACCTTTTTTTGTGGTTGTATTAAAGAATACGTTAATCTAAGATCATTAATTTATTTGGTGTAAAATTAGAGGAGTTTTTAATTATTTACATGTAAAATTGAGAAAGGCAACTTAAATTGCATTTCATAGAACATATATTTTGGGTGTAATATTATATAAATAGTTATAGTTCCCTTTCTTTTAAAAATTGGACTCCGATCATTGTATTTCGCGCAATGTGTGTCACCTCTTGAGGGGGGGCATTTACAGAAGCGTTTTTGAAAGCCTCTATTTTTTACTTCACTTGCTGCTGAATGTTGAAGCAGAAGTCATTGTTATAATGGTTTTTACTTAATTTTTATTTTTGGTGCCATCCGAATTTTGGTGGTAAGTTTTTTTTCAATTCATTAATTTAAAGCTTAAGCATTTGCTCTTTCCAGGCACTTATGTATACTTACGATACTTACGTACACTTACGTACAATCATTATAGTACTTATATTATTCCCTTATACTCACTTAAGGCACTTATTTGCTTACTTACTTACTCGTACTTATATTTATATTTTAAATGGCTATTAAGTTACTTATTTACACAAGTTTCTCTTCATTCAAATAATATCATCTTAAAATGCAATTTTAATACAATAAAACATCAAGAATACAATAAGTTTAGTGGATCGAAAATTCCTTCAAATACCTAGTTGATCGCGTTGTTACAAGAATACGCAAGGAAGATGTAGAAACGCTTTCATACTGATTGACCGTTCCGCATCCATAATTAAACAGAGGAAGCTGCCTATAGAAATCATTATACTGAGGAATTTATGTGGTAAATTTTATATTTTTTTTAAGCTTAGCTTTAAAACATTTTCTTACCTCTCCTTAACCATCCATATATTGGGTAAATAAACTTAATTGCACATTGTTAATTTTTGTTATTTATAGAAAATTATTATTGTTCATTATTTAGGGTTTTGTTATTTTCCTGGACAAAGATAACATGGCGCTCGAGCATGCATTTAATTATACATTGTTTTTATTAATAAGAGAAGGAAAATAATTAAGCATGTGAGAAACAAGCCGCATTTCAGGTGTATTAACAAAGCAATATAGTAGAACCCTCCCTATATTTAATCAACCGATTGTGGACGAGACGGCATATAATTAGTGGTGAAAGGTTAGTAATTCAATTTGTTAAAAATTTGTATTTAGAGATTACATTTGGCGTTTATTCAATGTACAAATTACATCACCATTTTGTTATTATTATTATTATGTTTATTGTTATTATACTCGCCATTTAAATTTTCTTAAACCTACCTCACCATTACAATTTTATTTATATTATAAGGTAAGAATTTCGCTTTGTGGGGAAAGTACTCTTAGTTTAAGTACTTTTATGTAATTATAATTCGAAGAATATAAACACTAATTTTGTTATAAATTATTTATTGTATGATTATGAACTACTAGTCGGAACTATAAGAGTTATAACAACCTTTACAAGAATTTACTAACTTATTTATACTTGAATAATACATTTAATTGTCAGTATTATTTGAAGTTGTTTTTATGAAAGTAATGAAAATTCAAATTGTTAGTAAAGTATCTAATTATCCTTGTATGGTGTAAAAACCATAATTCCTCCCTCCTTAAGTCTAAATGTCCTCATTCATTTTTGGATACAATTTAGTTTCTGGAAGGAAAGACACTTTTTGATCTTTAACGTGTTCCTTGGTATTCTTAATCCCAATGATTTTTCTAGTTTTACCCAGAAGTTCTACAATACGTAGTCTAAGTTTTACAATAATAATGATAAGTGCAATTAATATTAGTAACATAACTAAAGATATAGAGTAATGAGTCGTATGAAGCAGTGGATGTAGGTGCGTTGGGATGCTATTTATTCTTTCGATGTCTCTTCTTAATTCTTCTGGATTATTAAAATTGTAAGAGTGTAGAATTGCTGTATGACGTGGTGTTAAGGATTGTTCAATGAAGGGTTCTATGCTGATATTAAATGCCGGTACTGTGTTATCGAAAATGATTATGCGACAATTTGATGATATTACTTGATTTTCGTTAATTAAGGTTCTAAAATTTCTCCTTTGCAATCTTCTACGACTTCTCGTTCGTGTTTAGATGAATATAAGATTTGCTGGTTTTCTAGTTGTATAACGATTTCGTAGTCGTTGCTTACATGGGAAGTGAGGCATTTGTTCGCTTCTTCAATGGTGCAATTATCTTGAATGAAGTGTTTCTTCGAGCATAAGGAAATGTCTTCGATTCTTCTGCATTGTTCGGAGGTCCAATGGATATTTTTATTGATGTTTACAATGAATTTTGCAGGAAGAATGAGTATTGTTTTGTCAGAATTTGGTAATGGGAATATTCGTGAATATTGTGCTTTAAAAGGATCTAGGATAGGTATTTTGAGGAGGAATGTTATTGTTTTATTTATTCAAATTATGGAGATTTTTGAAAATTCTAAAATTTTGAATAAATGAATCTCATCTAAGGGTAATAATTGCTCGACAGAGTAATAATTTTTTAAATTCTTTTCAATGATTACTAATTCTTCATACTTGATTATTTCTAAATTCGTGATATCCTTAAATGCTAAGCTAATAGTTCTTTCGATTAATCTTGATTTTTCTAGTAATGGATTTGCTTGGTAGATTTCAATTTGCAATAACGTTCTAATATACAGAGTATTTTTTGTATTATTTGCTAAGTCTTGAGTTTCGTTGATACTTTGATTAATGTCTTGTAAGTCTTTGGAATATCTTTGAGTTAGATGGTTCGCGAAAGACGTAAATGCATTTATTTTTTCGATAGAAGTTTTTTGATTATAGTATAATTTTTCAAAATTATTATTGATGATAGTTAAATCATCTCCGTCAAGGTTTCCAGTGATAAATTTAATCGCTTTTCTTAAAATATTAACCAAGGCTCTTTTGTTCTTTTTATGGTCTAGTTTTCATATGTATTTTCAATTTCGATGCAAAGGATTTCCAGGTGGGAAAAGAGTTTTTTGTTCAAAGGATCTGTTTTAATTTGTTGTTGTAATGTATCTGAATTTATGCGTAATTGATTATAACTAATTTCTATGTGACTAATGTTAAGATACAAGATAAAGTTAGGATGATGATTAATGGTCCTAGCTAGCCCTAAAGTTTCTAAGAAATAACCGTTACTATTAATGGGGTGAATCTCTAGGCTCTTGTTGTTGATAATCTTCATAAGGATTATTAATCTGGAATTAAAATGAATGTTTTAATCTTTTTACCTTTGTAGTGTCTGTAGTAGTTATTTTATTGTTTTTTGTTAAACCTATGATTCTGGTTTGATTTTGATCTAGCACTTGTAAGCGTTCAAATAAGGGGTCTGTTTTTCTCACGCGGTTTCGTTGCACAAATATTGTTTGATCTGTTAAATTAGGGGTATCTTCTTTATTTTTGTTAATTTTATCAATTATTTTTGAGGCTTTATCTAAGTTTGTGGACTTCGTTTTTCCGTTTTTCATTGTATTTTTCGTGAATTGTTATTTCGTGGTCAATTAGATTTTGTTTTTCGTAAGGGCCGTATAATAGATAAAAAGGAGAAAAACCTGTAGAAGAATGAATTGATTGGTTATAAATCGTTACTGCTGAGATAACCAGATTTTCTGGTGATTCACTAGGAATTTTTATCTTCAGTATTCTTAATTTTTCTAATATGGTCGAATAGAATCGTTCAATGGGAGAGTTTGAGCTAGGGTTATTCACTAGTAAAGTGTAGTCCAATTTTATGGAGTTCGCAGAATTCTTTAACCGTTTGGTTTTGAAATTCTCGTCCTTCGTCACAAACTACTTTGTGGGTTTTTTATGGTGTGCCATAAAATGTCTAAATTTGTTAAGTAAGGTGATGCCAGTTCCGTCTTTTAATAGATAAACTTGTACGTAACGCGAAAACAAATCTATGAGAGTTAGGAATTTAGTATTTTGAAATGAAAATGTGTCCATGTGTACAATCTCAAAAGGTCTATGTGCTAACAGGGCCCTTGAATGTTTGTTTTATAAGGATGTCTTTCGTATTTGGCTTGTAAACATTCAGAACATTCGTTGATTGATTCAGTTATTGTGTGCTTCATGGTTGACCAGTAGTATTGTAATCTTAATTGTTTGTAGGTTTCTGAAATTTCGTTGTGGGTTTCTTCGTGATATTTTTCAATGATGTCTTTCTGTTTTTCTTTATCCGCAACGTCTGTTAAAAAGGTGTTACTAGTAGTTATTTTAATAGACTGATTGAACATTTCCTTGCATATTGTTGTGAATGGTCGTTCTATTTGTTTGTTTATGAAGTATATGCAGTAGGCATTATTTGGGTGGAAAGTTTCTTTTATAAATTTTCGGATGTCTTCGTTCATTGCCGTATCTCTTATTTTAACGCGGTAGGTTTTCTTGGTACCGACAAGTATTGATAATTTGCATTCATATTTCTCGTGTGTGTTGAGTATTATGCGGTTATTATAAACGTTGGCTGCTTGCTCTGTAATTGGAATGGTCTTTCCATCATCCGCTTCTGTTATGAAATGTATGGTTTCGTCTGATTTTTCTATTAAGTTTTGGTCGTGGATCTGAGATTGAATGATCGTATTTACGTCTTCGTCGGTTAATTCTTGAATTTCTTCGTTGTTTGAAGTCAATGAGCTATTGTCGTCTTCTATTACCTCAGTGTTGTTAATCTGAATTCTAGATAATGCATCTGCGACGTAATTTTCCTTTCCTTTCTTATATTGGATAGAGAAATTAAACTCATCTAGCTTCAATCTCCATCTAGTTAATCTGAAGTTTGGTTCTTTAATCTTGTATAACCATACCAAAGGGTTATGATCAGTTTCAATTATAAAATTTTGGCCAAATAAATAAGGTCTGAAATGCTTTGTAGAATCAAGAATGGCTAAGAGTTCTTTCTCTATAGTAGAGTAATTCCTTTCTGCTGAATTTAACGTTCTTGAATAATATGCGATTGGGCGACCAGATTGAGACAGTACACTACCTATTGCTATATTCGAGGCGTCAGTTGTTAATTTGAATTGTTTTTCAAAATCAGGGTAAGTTAGTATAGGGGCGTTAGTAGTGAGATCTTTACATTACTCAAATGCGGAAACATATTCGGGGTCGTGGGTGTTAATCCGGGTATTTTTGCGTAAACATTTGGTTAGCGAGGCCACTATTTTGGCGAAATTCGAGATAAATCGACGGTAGTATCCGACAAGTTCTAGGAAGGATTTTATTTCTTTTTGGATGCTTGGGAGTGGATAATTTTGGATAGCTTCTGTTTTAGTGGGATTCAGCTTAATTCCGTCGGGAGTTATTATATGGCCCAGAAATCCAACTTCTTTGCAAAGGAATTCCGATTTGTTTAACTGAATTTTTAAATTGTATTCTCTAATTTTATTGAATATCTTCTTGATGTGAATAATGTGTTCTTGTAGTGATTTTGAGAATATAACGACGTCGTCCATGTAAACGAAACAAAATTTATGTAAGTGTTGTCTCAGAATGTTGTCCATCACCCTTTGGAATGAGCTGGGGGCGTTTTTTAACCCAAATGGCATTCGTATATACTCATAATGTCCATGCTTCACTGTGAACGCCGTTTTTTCGACGGAATTCGGATGCATCTCTATTTGGTGAAACCCCTGTGCTAAATTGAGTGTAGTAAAGTAACAACATTTTCCTAAACTGTCTAGTATTTCTTCTATTCTCGGGAGTGGATATTTATCTTCGATTGTTTTGTAATCTATGACCATTCTGAATTTCCTTTTTCCAGAGGAACCCGTTTTCTTTGGGACGATCCAAACGGGTGAGCTGTATGGGGATTTTGGATTTCCATCTTCATAATTTGCGGATGTCTGAACGATTTAATGTAAACTGGTTCCTCGTCTTTAGTTCTAATTTCATGTTTGACTGCGTTGGTAAAGGTCAAATCGCAGTTTTCGTTAAAGAATACATCTTGATATTCTTTACAGAGTGTTTGAATATTTTTTCTTTCTTCTGAATTTAAATGGTCGGTCCTAATGTTATTAGTTGAAGTTTTTTGTGTCGTATCGAGGTGGATTAATAATTTTCTGTTGTATCAAACGTTCTACATCTATTCTTTCGTTAAAATTAATTTGGGATTCGATAGGTTCCGTAAGTGGTAATGTGCAATATCCGTTTTTGGTAGTAACTATTGCCTCTGGTGTAACATAATTGACAGTTAATTTTAAAGAAGGAAGTAAAATGTCTCCGTTTTCTATGGTTGTAGGGATTTTAATAATATTGTTAATAACAGAACTTTGAATTTCTATTTCTTTTGAGATTTTTGTGCTCTTTCACAATATAGTTGAACGAATGTGATTGAAAAGCTTTAACCCAGAATAATCTACCAAGTATAACCCAGCAGGTAGCGAAGTAATTAGAGCATTTTGGATGTGTGGTCAGAATATTTATTATTTACATTGGACTGTAGTGGTAATAGTAGGCTACTCAAATTATTTTATTTAACGCTTTTATTCAACTGACTTTGTCTGTCCGGTTCAAATCTTGTAATTGAATTTTCAACAACTTCCTGATCTCCGATTGAGCTGAAATTTGGCATACATGCGTATTCTTAATGACAATACACGAATATGTGTTTTTTGCTTTGACTTTTGCGGCCAAATTTGGCCAAATATGGTCGAAATTTTTGTTTATAAAGCCAGGGCCTTGAAATCTTTGACTTAAGCTTTTCGCATAATATGCGGCAAGTTGAGTTTCAAGGTCAGGGGGCTGCGTTACGGCCAAATTTGGTCAAATATCGTTGAAATTTTTGTTTATAAATCAAGGGCCTTCAAATTCAGGACTTAAGCTTTTAGCATAAGATCGTGCACAAAAATATACGACAAGTTGAGTTCAAGATCAGGGGGCTGCGCCCGGAGGGCTCAAAGTATTGTATTCGGTCACAAAAAAATCAACTATGCTGAGCTGAATTTCGGCATATATGTTTATATTGGCCAAGTAAGTTCGAAATTTTTGTTTATAAAACTAGGGTCTTGAAAAATTGAGTTTCTGTCTTTGTTGGAACTTACACCCAACCGACTAAAAAGTAAAAAATGAAAATAAGTAAAAAAAAAACAATTTTAAAAAACGCTTTTGTTTCCAAATGTACTACAAAGAATAAAATAATTTTTTATCTACCCATTAACATCAAACATTTTTGTGACTAAAAATAAAAGTGTCAAACAATGAAGGGCAAGGCACTACACATAGCGCCCCACACTTTTATTTTTAGTCACAAAAATTTTTTATGTTAATGGGTAGATAAAAAAAATTATTTTATTCTTATTGTTGCACTCAATAAGACAACCACGAATATTAATTTAGAAAATTACCGAAATTTTAACTTTGCGGTAAGCTGTAATATCAAAGTAATTCGTTATTTGCAAATGTTATTGTTTACTCAACGTAATGGTTTTAAGTAAAACTAAAAGAAACTTAGACCGTTGAGCTCAAGGCTTTATGTGTAATGTATTGAAATGTCAGTAATTTTACCTTAAGTTAATAATAACGAAAAATAAATGCTCGTGACACAAAGTCTCTATCGTAAATAAAAGATAAATACAAATCAAATAGAATTTACATTAAAGTTCTACATAATTCTAAGTGAAGTTGGGACACCAAAGACAGTCACCAACTCACTGTTATATTTTACCAATGTAAACTGACAGCTAAAGCAAATAAGTAAACAATTTTTAACAGTTATTACATATATGTTACGTCCAAAGAAATGTAGAATATGTAAGTAAATTTTGTAAGAACTCGTACATTTAGCAAAATTTTAATACTTTAGCTAACGTATAACCAACAGGAGGAATCAAATAGTTCAACTGAAATCACTATATTCAATATAATAAGTAAACAATTTCTACTTGTGCAAGCAGGCAGTACATTGATCTTATATAATTAGTATAATAAATTCATTTCCTCGACAACTAGGTGAAATCAATGTAAATGTAGACTAATCTGCTTCACTCTCTTCAAAAAGACAGATGTCTGCCAAATACAGGGTCGCTGATATGTATGGGAACGGTCGATTATTGGATAAAATATATGAGGTACCGGAAAAAGTTAAACACAAAAGTTTTAGGGTTTTTAAATGCCTATTAGCCAGTAATAATTTCAAGTTTACAGGGTCGGTCAAAGTTGAATTTTTTTAAGTGGAACTCCCTGTATATTATTGGATATTTCAATTTTTCCCTCAATTCTAAGGAAAAATTGTAATACACATAATGTACCGAAATTCAACAGTTTCCGAGTTATTGAGTTTTGATTTTGAAACGTTACAACGAAAATCATTAAATTTCAGCCTAGGTTCAATCTCACCTGTAAATGTTAACTTGACAACGAATGTCACATACAGTTTACCCTTCCAATCATTACCTGCCATAAAATTAAGGTTACGAGTGATATTCACCCTGGATTTTGGACACTGCATAAAATCTATGTAATTAAAAAAAGAACAGTTAATGAAATAGTAAAATCTGGTTCTACAGTCCTATTTTATAGGGTCCTCAAAGCTTTCTCCATTAACCTCTTGACAATAATGAATCCGCTGAACAAAATTGTGTAGTGTATTTACAATAGCATTTTAAGAAATATTTTGAATTTCATGTGTGATCCTCGTTTTAGACTCTTTGACATTTTGGGATCTATTTTTGTAAATTGAATTTTTAATGACCCCATAAGGAAAAGTCAAGGGGGGTCATATCGGGAGACCTAGTTAGGTATTCAATGGTTCCCCTCCGCCCAATCCATCTGCCGGGAAACGTTTGTTATAGAAATTCCCGTACTTGAAGCTCCAAAATGCGGAAGTGCTCCATACTGCTGAAACCATATGTGTTATGATATTAAATTTGGATACATTATGTGTATTACAAATTTTGCTTAGAATTAAAGGAAAAATTGAAACATCCAATAATATACAGGGTGTTGATGTGCCACAACTTTATGACCGACCCTGTAAACTTGAAATTATTACTGGCTAATAGGCATTTAAAAACCCTAAAACTTTTGTATTTAACTTTTTCTATACCCAATAATCGACCGTTCTCATAAATATCAGCGACCCTGTTTATACCGGTGGTATGTAATTGACGGCATTAACAGTTACACTAAGTAATCTTGAGCATAGGAAGAAAGCGACCATTTAATCTCAGTAACATATAGAAGCTATTTATAACTATATGACCACAATGTACAGTGTGCAGAGAACAGTATAAAAAAGTCCAGAAAAAAGAAAGTTCACCTTGCACACGTATGTCACGAAGAAAAACTTTATTTCCGAAACAAGCTCGTTAAAAAAGGAACATACAGTGGCCCTTATTCACTATAAACAGTGCGCTAGATTATACTCCATTTAGTTTGGGTTGTTTAATTAATATTAAACGTAGATAGTTCCAAACACACGTCTTTCACTTGATAATACTTTGGAAGAGGTTATCTTTTATCAAATTAGGCTCTAATTATTACCGCTAGATGTACATGTTTACGAAATTTGTATAATTATGTCATTAAATAGATTTTAATGCAGAAATAATAATATGAACTAAAATACACAAAATTAAATTACGCACGTCACAATTTAAAGACTGTTAGTGTAGTTGTATTGCAACTTAAAATAATTAAAATGGTTACTGAACGTTTGTGCCTTTGCTTTTAAGTATACAAAGCAATATTTAGTGCGACGGCAGTTAAGCAAACACCGTGTTATGGCATTGCAACAAAAGATCTCATATTTGAACTTTATTATCTTTCACTTACAAGTATGACACCCTTACGGCTGAGTCACTGAGTAATCAATATATATATATATATATATATATATATATATATATATATATATATATATATATATATATATATATATATATATATATATATATATATATATTATTATTGCCATTTATTGAACATTAAATAAAGTTATTTACAAAACAGAGTTAAACTTAAAATTAGTGCACAAAAGGTCGAAGTTCAGTCTTGCTAAATGTGAAGACATTTGGCGACTGTTTTGCTATATATATGTTACAGTAAAGACGTGCTTTTGCTCGACTAGCCAGCTGTTGGGGTAGATTTAGTGTACTAAATTTTGCGTACAATAGGATAGTTTATCATATATAAGTCCAAATAGGGGTTAAAACGACATAAAACCGAAAAAGAGTGTCACAGTATTTGAAATGTCACGATAGGGGTTGAAATACCTAATTATGTCAGTTCACAACTCGCTCAAAATACTCAAATAACTCGCTTACCTAAACGTAACCTTCGCAGGAAGCACTGGGACTAGCAGATCTCGCCAACCTGAAAGGCTTCAAAAATATTTACACGCTTAAATAAAACAATTGCGTGCCTCAAAAAAAATCAATCACTAACTTCATTAAAAAAAATAATAATGTATTGTTACGTTACGTTATTAAAATTCGATGCTTCAACAGCAAAAAAAAACTTTAATTCTTCAAATTGCAATTTATTATGTTTAAATAATAAAAGATAATAACGTAGTGATTCATCGGCCTCTAATTGTTACGCTATAATTAAATAGTCGCTTGAAAAGTTTTCGAACCTAATGGTTTTATATAACTAAACCAATGTAATGACGTTAATTCGTACAGCAAATTAAAAAGCAATAACCTAAATATATGTAATGTGAATAAATAAATAAAAACAGAACCATCGAATTGTCAACACAAATTTTACAATTTTATCACCTAGGTTATCTATTAACGGTGACACTAGCTAGCTCTTCTCGAACACCTCTATTAAAATATACTATACAATAATTCACATGTCCAAGATAATAAATGGCTACTTTCCTTTTTACAAATAATGGCGTGCTTAAAAGACACTCGTCACATAATTGTCTATGTAAATTCGTCAGTTTAAACAAAAATTTAAAAAAACCTTCAAATCAATTTAGATAATAATGCGGATGGATACACCTGTATTACAATTTAGACGATAAACCAACAAAAAGATTAATCTTTAAAGAAAGGGCGTATTCAACCGTTATACAAGTACAACAAAATAATATAAATTACACACCATAAATTTATTAGCTTTCGTCACCCACCACAATAATAGAAAACACAAATGTTACCTTAGGTAGAGGATGCCTCTTTGTTACACAGTCATCTGTATCGGACCTGCAGCAGGACCTCGGCTCGATGGTTGATGTTAACACGACGCTAGCAGTTCCCCGTACAATTTAGCTAATAACGGACTCTCTTTCGAGTCGCGT
>JARFJB010002513.1:285000-287500 GCA_036346205.1 Vesta saturnalis | reverse complement strand
TTTTGGAATACTGTATAGTAAAGAATAATTTTAAAAAGCGCACATTTACTGACCATATAACACGATAAATAAATGTTATTGTTAAAGTTTACCCATAAATCACATGTTTACTTTACTCTATCGTTGATTCCCTGTGTTACTTTGAGCAAAAAAGTATATACATGGTAATCGCAATTTTTTACTCAAAAACTATTCAAGTCGGCTGCGCTTTATCAGGAAACGAATTTATCTTAATTGACCGAATTCATAATCTCTAAAATATTTCTTTGTGAGATAGTTCAGTAGAAAAAAATTAAATAAAAATTGTTTTTAGATATTTTAGGTTAGTGGATACGTCTACGTAGTGTTGAAACTGAGGTATTTTCAGTATAATTAAGACGTAAATTGAACATAGGCTAATTGAAGATAAAGAATTTTAGGTTTATTAAAAAATAATGATGAAAGTAACATGTTATTAGTTTGTAACTGTACTAACTACGCCAATATTTCCCAATAATTGAGAACAAGTATTGTTTAACTATTTATCGGTTTAATTATTTCATTTTATAGTAAATGCACCGATAACGTTTACAGTAAATAGTGCAATTTATTTTTGTACACGTCACTTTCCCTGTACAAGTAACCAGAGACATAAAATATGATTATAAAAAAATTATGACCGTATAGATAGGAGCCACATCACGTTCCAGACATACTTTTTATTGAAAACGCTAAACTTACCCACAATTAATAAATTTTGAATAGAATTAGTAAAGTAAAATTAAAAATCACCAAACAAGATTGAGGTTTAATCTATATAACGTAAACACAACCTGAAAATTTAAAATGGAAGTTATGCTGTTTTTCATATAACACACCATGTAATGGTGAAATTATGTTTATTGGTGTGAATAACTCCCAAGTTCTATTTTGATATTAGCATATTTTCTTACTTAACGTGTCTCATCCTGAACGCAAGCGTTATACTGGGTGTTTCTAAAATACTCGGCAAGGTTCTATGAGTATACTTCTAAACCCATGGCTACAAATTTTATCTACTTAACAGTTTGGGTAATAACTAGAAGATTTTGTGCCTTATGCTCAGTCGTAGATTAAAGAGGGTCATGCTCATAAAATTATCGATTTGCCTTATTAACCCTAAAATATTTACATGTCCCTAGATACGTTCGCTTTAAAATTGGGGTAGCTTTTTCCTGAAACTAATAGTGAAATACTCGGACGCCAACTTGTTCTTAAATATGGAATAAACAAATTTTATTACACAACCTATATTTACTTATAAATAGAAATATCTTAATGCTAATGTTAGTAACTCTATAACCTAATGAATAATTAATATTGGGAGTAATTAATGGAATCAGAACACCTTATTCTTGGTCACACTGTAGATAACGAAATGGCTGGATGCTGGGTCAGCGTTTTGGAAACTGTTGCGTAATATTATTTCAGGGTTGAAATAAATCTAGATTTGTATGCTTTGTAATTCCCAAATGAATAAATCTCACTCTTGATCAATAGTACTAATACCGTAAATTGGATTAACGGTAAAATAATTAATTGCGTAGATGCGTATTTAAACGTGTGAAAGGTAACAGTAAAGATGAAGTTAAAGTAAAAAATAAAAAGTAAATGTGAAAGTAAAAGTGCCTGAAATGCAAACGTCTCAAACATTGTAAAATAACTTTAAATAACTCATCGTAGAATTTACAGCACTTTTAATAAAGAAATATTTAACAGAGCAAAAATGGATGCTCTACTACCTTTCAGTATCGCACAAAAAACGATGCTCTCAAAAGGTCTTTGCGCGATGAACATGTTTGAAACTGAATGTGCAAACAATAGGCGTGGAAGGCTTCACTTTAAATAAGTAAATTATGTTTTATGCTGCTATGATATGCAGCACACATGGCACGAAATGCACGTTAGTTGCCTACAGAAAGGTGAATTATTAACAACAAGTTTGTTACAAACTTGGGAGTTCATACATTAGGTGAAAATAAGAAAAATGTTCGTGCAAACACGGGTCCGAAAACCCTGCTGCAGGGAGCTAGAGCAGTTTGAAGATGGCTTTCAAAAACTGGTTTCAGACTCCAGCTATCGCAATAACCAATTTTAGGACATAAATTTGTGTCAGTAAAGCCAATCCTTTGAGACCACTGAGCAAAGCTAACTATCGCCAGCAGCGTTCGTACCAAGGGGGTTATTGGGCAAATTTGGCTCCATTATTTTAACACTTCGTTTTTTTTCTATTTTGACACCGCATTGTGATTCACTCATACTTATTGCATAAGAAAGGTACGGTCAGTAAGAGTCGCTAAATGTCACCGTTTCTTCAGAAATGTGCAAAAACCAAATTAAGGTAGGTTAAATAATGAGTTCAAGTCTAAAAGCAAGTACTGCCCAGTAACTGTCAATTTAGCATAAGCTAGTAACAATTTAAATAAGGGACAGAGACAATTACTTTTGAGTTAATCATGAACCATGATACGAATAAAGAGAT
>JARFJB010002513.1:162500-275000 GCA_036346205.1 Vesta saturnalis | reverse complement strand
ATGTGCCTTACAAATTCATTTTTTGTTTTCTACAATGGAATCATACTTTTTGTTAAATTAACGATACCACTACTACTTGGCATAACCTTACTTATAGTTCTTTAAAGCTTTATCCAACAATGTAAAAATATGAAGGACGCACTTGTGTAACGGGTGATTACGTAATAATGGACTTTTAGCAAATATTTTATTTATTATGACTAATATTTAATTGCTCTTTATTGGTAAATTAAGAAGTAACTATAGAAGTATTTTAGATTTACAATTAAAGTTCTCGTCACGATTGCAGTGTATAGACTGGTATGATACTAATTTTTATCTAATTATAAAGATACATAGGCCGCATTCAAAGACAAATATCACCAACCGGTTATTACTTGTATTTGACTTAAAGAATTGATTGTAGATATAAATAGATTCAAGCCATGAAGGGATGTAGCAACTAAGATATAAATAGTCGAAGTTACTTTTGCACGAGATCTGTTAATCAAGTTAGTTTTTTAATTCTCGAGGGGCCAAAAAAGCCAAATTTGCCAAAGAATTGGGAGGTCATTGACCTTGAAATCATTGACATAAAAAATTGCCATAATTTTTTAGGGCTTTTGATCTTAAAAAAATTTGGGGTGAATGACTGACATGACGTGTTGAGGTCGTTGCCCTGAGATTGCACGGCCATTGACTTGCGCAAAGTTGAGGTAAACTAACTCAGAAATTCAGTTCTTTCACCCCCAAAATTGACCAAAATTGAGGTCAGTGACCTCAAAATCTATATTTTTGACTTATGTGTATATAACATATTGGTACCATATTTCACTTTTATGAGCTGTGTTAGGGTGATTTCATTCACACCTGTTACTTGTTATGCCTGCAGAATACTTTCGGACGCTGTAGTTCATTATCGTCAGATTACGATTACTTAATAGCATTCATATTAACTTCAGTTTATTGTCTTTGATTATGTCAGATAGATGCATATATTGCACTTTGTTTATTATATTTACTGGCGTTTACCAAGAATATCCATTAGCAGCTGTTCTTAACCTTGCTAACATCATGTGAAATACTTTCTCACGTCTAAACTTGTTACGTCTAAATTATGTTGCATTTATTACGGTTCATAATCTTTGCTGTATAGGCGCTTCATTCTTGTGGGAGTTTTTCTTGCTTCAGTACCAACTACTTCCACTTGTTGGCAATTAGTTAACGTTAACAAATCTACATGTATGTAATGTTAAAGTTTTAAATGAATACTCATTTAACTCAACCAAAAACATGCACCTTGCATGACGTTTTGGTGCGACCACCAAGTAAGACTGCAGAACCATCCCAGGCTCCCTGCGAAGAGACAATCCCCATCGTATCAATAAGAGATAGCTATGTAGAGGAAAATCTTTCGAGGTATTTTGAACAGTAAGTATGATTTAATTTAATTAATATTATAGTTTCTTTTTATTGATTCATATAGTACTTAGTATAACTAAATGTATTTATTTTTTCAGGATAACATTCAGCAGTAACAGTGGTAGTAACACCACCACCAACACCGCTTCAACAACAACAGAACCTCCAATATTGAGGGAAATAATTAGTGCTCATATAAGAGCCCCTCACGCGGCAGGAAGAGCATCAACCCTGCAGGAATTTAAACCAAAAGTGTGCAATGGTTAAGAAAAATTTATATTGGCTATGTTAATATTAGAAACAGAAAATGTTCTGCGTACGTTGGAAGAGATTGATGTATGTGCGTGTGTATAAGTTATTTGGATGTAAGTTAGTAATTAAGTTTTTTTCTTAGTAGTAATTATTTTAGTTTTAATGTATTCTTGTTTTGTTAGCAATTTTTTGTAATTTAGGATACAATTACTTTGTATATATTTTACGAAATGAATATACGCTTAATTTTATTGTACTATATTGTTTACCACAAAATATTTATATAATGTGCGTAGGAAAGTGCAATGTCGAACGAGACAATTTTTATCTTAACCTATCTTGCACAAAAAATATGAAGATAAGCGATTCTGGAGTTATAAGTGTGTGCAAAAACTTCAACTTGTAAGTAAGTTAAGGAAATGTATTTGAAAACACTTAATTTTTTAGCAGACTTAACCCTTAACATGAAATAAAATGTGAGTATAAAAAAGCAGTCACATGTAGAATGAAATCTATTTTCTTCTAAAGGTATGCGGGTTAATCTAGTTAATATTCTTCAAAATTGTGTAATTCATAATATGTAGAAGTGTGAGTTATACATAGTTGAATGTGTAAAATACTAACAGATTTTCGAAAATTTTTATTTCAAATATAATAAATTTGAACATACAATTAAAAGTAAGATGTACTCAATTAACGTAATACCACGTTTCTTATTAATTGTTGTAAATATAATTCTCATCTTTGTGTAAACAGTTTAAAAATTTAAAAACTATTTTTAGGTGCTGTCCATGATATAAATAAACCAAACCAATTTTTTTTTCAGAATATTTAGTATTTTACTTCTGCTTCTGATCTTACAAATATAATTAAAGTAATTGAAATATTTGCTTCTGAGACATTCCATTTAACTACAGTAAGTAAAATTATGCATGAAGCATAACATAATGTTTGTAATTGAACTGCAAGTATACAGCTTTACTTCTACATTACAAAAAATCAAAAGATACATTATTATAATTGTAACAATCCTGAAATCCTTATAATAAATTTTCCTATCGGAGTAAATAATTCCCATCAAAACTTATTTCCTACTTCTTTCCGCAACTGTAATGATATTGTTAATAAATGTGATCAGTTGCAAACTCCTTTCCCACGTCGTCCAAATTTCTCTATAAATATCCGACCGCCCGCTTCCCGATTATTATTATTCCCGTTCTCTATATTTAATTCTTTGATTATGGAATCCTAATAAATTACACCTGTACTTTTGCAAACCATTAAATCCTACCTGATAAACCGAGTCCTGCAGTAACCGATATCCTGCTTTATTATTTTCCACATTTTCCCATACCATTAATAACCGTATTACAAAACAACTTAATTGTGGTCAGGAAGTCGACCTTTACACGATCCTCTCGGAGTTTGTACCACAAGGGGAGTGTAGACGAAGTACTGAGGGACGTTGTTATTATCGACGGTGGTTACGACCCCGAAGAAGTAAGTATTAGATGCATTCCAAAGACATACCCTCCCCTTACCTCGAGTTAATAGTGATCAGGAAGTCATTCCTAACACGATCCTTTCGGAGTTCGTACCATCATGGCAATGTAAAGGAATCACGGAGAAACGTTACTATCATTGACGGTGGTCACGGCTCCGAAGAGATAATAACCTCCCAAACAGCACTATAATTTAGTCCCTTTTCCCTAATTAATATAACTCCTCTCGGAGTTTTCACCACGAGGGGAGTGTCAGGAATTACTGCGTGACATCATTGACGGTGGTCACGGCCCCGAAAAGATAATAGTGTTACGAATAAGATCGTCGCATCCAAACTGTTACTCAGTCCTGACATACACTTCCACCACCGACTTCCAGTAAGTCCACCAACGCCAGCCACATAAATTACCTTTCAAGAATCATCTACAAGCCTTTCTCCCACATAAAATTCACCAGTCTTCACCACCAACACCGATAATTAGCTGTTTTCCTAGACATCCGCCACCACACACACACACACCACTTATTTTAATTACACCATATTCCAAACATCATATTCACATAATTGCACATTTCATTCTTTACAATTTCATTACTCACAAACATCCATTCAGTAATTATAAATTTCAATAATTACCCTGTATTTATATTTGCTTTAAAGTTTATTTTAAATCCAGAAGTGAATTAAGCCAATAAATACACAAGGTCACGTTCACGGTGCATTGAATACATTTTAGCGTAAAGCTTGTTTTTACGGTTCTATTAATTAGATTAATTAGTGTGTACGTGTTTGTGAAATGTTACCATCAATTGAAATTTTGAATCTTGGGTAATCAAACATTCGCTATTTTAGTTTTAAGGCGATTACCCTTAAGGGATGTGATGGAATACGATTGTTTTACGCACGTGGTGTGCACAATGTTGAGATGAATTTCAGTAACCAAAATAATAAGTTTGACTGATGTAAACGGGTAGAATGCAATGGTATAACGGTGGAGGCAAAGTGATAATGAAAATGGTGTTATACGTGTAGTTGGTGGGATTCGTAATTCAGGTGGATGAACAGGATCGGGCAGGAGTACATAGGACTAGGTGGAATGTAGAGGAAGGTATGTAGGACTAATGATTTTTCTGGTGGTGGTGATGAAATTTTTTTTTATTTTGATGTATAACTTCATAAGGGATTGCGTGGGAGGAGGGAAGGTGAATAAGGTAACTATATCGGGAAATCCCTTATGGTTCAGGAAATTACTACTGACAAAGGTAACTGTAAGTGTTATCGAAACGTTTAGATTGTATAAGTGTAATATAAAAACACACCATTAAAAATCCAAAAAAGATAAGTATTTTAATATGTGTAATAATGGTGAAAATTTACATTTTCACGAGTTTATCTTACTCACATTTTAATACCAATCGATTCAACGATTTGTATAAATCGCATAAATGTAATGTGCCGATGTGCAATTACTGTGCTGAGAAATCCATTTTTTCCTAGTGTTCCATACCAAGTAGACCTAACGTAAACGTTTTAGTTTAAATTTATTAATTCCTTTTGGGGCTGCTGTGTTAAATTAATTTGATTATTGTTGTCTTTATCTGTAAGTCCAAAATTACTCCTAGATACATTCGTGCTAAAGTTTTTATTTACATATTTTTTGTATTGATCAAAAGTTTCGAAAACCATTCGATGTTACAATAAATTCTGGTACGAATTTTTATGGTATAAAAACACTCTTTTTAACCAGTAGTCTGAATTTTTTAGAAATTGTTATTTAATTATCAATTACCGTTTAATTATAAATAAAAAAGGTCTTTTCCATTTCTAACTATAAGCTATCTAATAATTAATAATGACCTACCGTGATTGCCCAATATTGCCTAGTTTTTCCAAAGCCATGCCATTAGGCTGACTTCATCATAGCGTTGTTTTTAGCGCCAAGATGATGTAGTTAGGGTTCTTTTCGCATATTTCGCCTCTAATAAGAGCACTTTTGTTAGTCTGGTCCTTGAGGGTAGGAAACACACGGGAGCCTCTAATGTTCTTGGTTTCACCCTAAGCCTCATAGTGTGAGCTCTGATTGGGGGACTAAGTCATTCGTAGTCTCCTTGGTCCTTAACTCACGCTCCAGCCGTAGGGTGTGCTCTGATTGAAGGCCTACGGATTAATCCACGTACCCAACATCTCATAGGAGGCGCCACAACTTGCCCCAGAGGCTCAGCCTAACTGCACGCGACCCCACTTCCGACAGTTTGGGCTCTGCGCTGACATTCGTTTTCAACAGATAGGGCTCCACTACGCTAATAATAGATAAACCATATTTGTAGTAGCTGGGCTCCTTTCCACCAGTTAGGGACTCCATTATAAATTTGAACTAGCATTCTAATGCTAGGTCCCATTTCAGTTCATGGAGCTGCAATAGGGCTTTGTGTGATTAAAACAGTAAAGTACCGAAAACACTTTATTTACCACAGTTAAATTGTACAAACAGGCCCCCTGACTTGTTACGGTATGCCTTCTTGGATTGCCAACAGTTAAGGCTCCGTAAGGACGCTGTCTTGGGACTCATTTTTAACATATGACTTACTTTTGTATGCCTTTTTGTCTTTCTGTTTGGGGTTCTGCTTGCGAAATTTACGACAATTACCGCTACGCCAGGTCCCCATCTGCTGTGTTCTAGTGGCGTACTTTAAAAGTGAATGGTAGTTTCCTGTTATTGGTTTATCAGCCGCATTTAGCGAAGTATTTTCACAACTGACGATTGTTTCCTGTTTGAGTGTGGCTATAAAGATCAGTATCTTCGAGAACTTTTCAAAAATGTATATTTTTATAATACATTATTATAAACTATGTACTGTTTGTTTTAAAAATAAAAGGTGAAAAGGTCTTAATGGTTTATTATATATTTATGTTTTATATATGATACAATAGCTGAACAAGATTATAAATCACGTAATATTATTATATTTAAAAATGCATAAAACTCACGCTTAATATATATATATATATATATATATATATATATATATATATATATATATATATATATATAATTTTCAGTAGCTTACAGATTAACCTAGTTCGGATTTAAAAAATCATTTAGTATAAAAATATTTAATACAGCGGACTATTATTTTATGCAGTAAACTTAGGAAGAGCCTATATGTAAAAAAAGGTTGGCTTTTAAGTAAATAAGAAAAAGTTATTCACAATTAGATTATACAAAACACAAACGATGATAGATAGACATGTTATTAACGGCTAAACAATTTAAACTGGTTAACAACAAACAATGCAAATGCGTATTTAACTGAATAATTAGAAAAATCACTATTAGTAATTAGAAAAGCTCCAAAAGTTTGACTTCATTTTCATTCTCGATAATTAGCACAGCTTACTAACTATAACCATATTTATGTAATATAATTAGTCAGTATTTTAGAAAATCAATTCAGACCTGAAAACAGGACTAAGACGATTCATTAGTCAAAAGTAGACCTTAAGCTAAGTTGAAAACTGCTTGTGAAAGATTTCTGTACTTTGTCAGTAAAAAAGATTTTTGTATTCTGCCCTAGTGCACCTAGTGGTGTATTTCTAAAACTATTGGGGATTGCCAGTAATAGAGGTTGATCGTGGCTCCACCTAGTGGTTTATTTTAACAGTTCATGTAGATGTAGGATCGGCTACTGCTCCGAAACCTATCATCGGGCTTTAGTCCCTTGCAGGGCCCTCTTGTTTATTATAGCGGGAAAACTCAAAATTTGAACCAATATTTTAATGATGGGGGTCCCATACTGTCTCATAGGACAGCGTGAGGTTTCCCAAACTTGTCGCAGAGACTTAGCTTTACGGCAGAGGAACCTTTTGGTTGTTTGTGGTGCCATCTAGTTGTGTATGTTTGAAAAAGTGAATGAGTTCTCCTGTAATAGGGTCTGGTCGGGGTTCCATCTAGCGGCTTATTTTAAAAGTATTGGAAGGCGGGAAAACTTAAAATTTGAAATATCTCATATCACAGGATAGCGCTGTGACACGGTAACTTGTACGTTGTATCCATTTGAGGACCCCGTTGCGCTATCTTGGCTGCGCGTTGTTTTGGATTTCCGCCATCTCGTTTGCGCTATCTTGTTGCCATTGGTCTTTTTCCGCCATGTTGTTTGCACTATCTAGTTTCCGGGCTATGACTCCACCTAGTAGTTGGTTGTGGAAATTTGAAAATACTATTCTGATGCTGCGGGCCTTGGCCAACTTGTAGCACACCGCTAAGGCTCCAAATAACTTGATTTTTTACCGTTGTTATAGCAGAAATGAAAAAAGCAAGAGGTGTTAATAATTTAATACATATAAAACAATAACTATAAAGGTTAAATCTACAAATGAACGAATAATAAATTAACAATATTATTCGTCACCCGATATGGCATGTGAACACCTTCTGTAAAACAACGTGTTTCCTGTTTAAACAAAAAAAAAAAAATTCAAAAAACAGTAACATTTCATTCTTACAGGTTTAGTTATTATATAATCAATTAAAATAACCCTATAGTTGTAAATACAGCTTTGATTAAAATTCTTTCAATATGTAATAAGTAAATATAGCTTTTAAATTATTATAAGTTTTGTAATAAACGAATAAGTTCAAAAGTAAATATGTAATTAAAAATTATTATAGAATTTACATCCGTTCTACATACATAAAAACAAAATTTACAACGATTGGGGCTTGTAGCTTGATAGCGCAGTTGGTTAGAGCGGTACTCTAGCAAATTACAGGTCGTAGGTTCAAATCTTATTCGAGGTAAACTTTTTATTTATGTATTTAATAAAATTAATAATAATTTTTAAAATATAACTTTTTATTTAATTATCATTTACAGTAGAAACACTGTACATAATATTAGTCACATTGTAACGGGTTCTCGGTGGTGGCAAGTGAAGCTTGTCCTCAATGACACCCAGCACAAAATTTAGACCCGTTTGGAAATATATTTATTAATTGTACTTATAAGTTACGGTATTTTATGTTATTGCAATATCAACTCCTGGGCGGTAGACGGATAACGGGTTCTTCGTCACAGGGGTTGAAGCAGATTGAACGGATTCGGGCGCCACCCAAAGATTATCTACTGTCCAGGCGGTCTTTGGGTCCACTCCTGAACTTGTGCGGTTTCCAAACGGCTACCTCGGGTTACCCAGTGGAGGATAAATTCAGGGTTGAATCCTCACGGTCGAAAGATGTACCTAAAACTTAATTAATACGGTTGGAAGGCGGATACGGTAGACAAAGGTCACAGGTCCTCTTGACAAACAAAATTCCTTCCCCAATGATGGATGAAAATGTGATTCTTAATAAATATTAACTCTGAATTTATTCAAATCTCACCAATTACAGGTTAACCAAGACGGTGCACGATAGCAAAGTAATTTTTTTGCTATTTATCGAAACAAATCAACTAGGCTTCGAACTTAATTACAGAGCAAGTCTTTATTAAGTTTAATTGGATTAACTTGTTGAACTACTCTTTACCTGATATCAATTTACAATATTGCAATTTCGCTACGTCCGCAGTGAGAATGTGGGAAAGATAAAGATTTTTGTGAAAGCACTAACCTATATAGACTACCACATTTAAAAGTGGGGAACGGCTGGAAATTCCATAATTTTAACGATGAGACGACAGCGCAACAATTTGTTTTAATTAATATTAAATCAATCAATGAGCTAGTATTTATTTCAACGGACTAAAACTATTATTTGTAAAATCACAAAGCGATTGATATAAAATTCGGCCAATTTCTATTAATAAAAATACTTATTATATCTAACGGTTTAATTAATAATTTGTAACACTTCTATCAACTCAAAATCACGCAATTCCAGAAGCTGATTACTCTTCGACACATCTGTCGGTGTTCGCGTTATTTAAAATACATAACATTTTACACAATAGTAAAAGAATACATTCCTTTCATTGAAAGTATTTGAGATTTATATTATATTTATATTTATATCAAAACTATTATTTCACAATGCAGTTTTTACTAACTAAATTAACTAATTTATGAGGACGGTGTTAATTATTACTTGTTTATTTTAATTTAAAACCCTCTTAATTAGATTGCTCGGATCATGCGTACAGGGGTGCGCCGTCCACGTGTCGAATGTGTCAGCGAACACAGGCGCCAGGAGGCCAAATTCAAAATTCGTTATAGGTTGCGATTAAAATAATTCAATATCGCCTTATTTTATTATAACTTATTTATGATCTCAGTAATTATTCTTGTTCTAACATGAATAGTTCGTATAGTCGTGTTAATATCATGTATACAGTGGACTCTTCATATTAAACCGCCGATGGATATATAGCCGCGGGGGCGGGAGCGCGCGGGCGACGCGGTGGCGAAAATTTGTCCACGCACGAATTTACAAAATGAAGCGCAAGCGTTCTAACTCGTTTAGTCTTGTTAAAACATGCATTACTTGAAATCGTCTATGATTGAACAAACATATTATTTGCTTCATTCTCCTTCAGCAAGCAGTACTGCACTAGTGTAGAATTTATGTACCTTGTATTTTTAAAATATTTGTGAGTGAATGTGAATTTAAGAATATCAAGAACATTAAAGATTAAAGGTAAGCTATTTTGCATTTAAAATAAACATACATACATAACAATACGCATTTCCCAATAGGGGTAGCGATGATGTTTGCAAAATCTAGAAAGTAATAAAAGCGAAATTATTCGAAAATGTTACTTCATACTTTCCTATAATTAAAGCAAAACTAAAGCAAATAACGCAAACAAGACTTTTGGTAATAGAATAATTACATTTAATGAATATTATGAACAAGAGAAAAATGCTTCAAGATTAACACAGTATTTTACGAAACAAACGACCAGAACTGACCAAGATTATCCTCCAGATTCAATTCAGGAATCAGTACCCGGTTGCAGTGTAGATGAATTCAAAATGCAAAGTCAGCCAGGACCAACTCCCAGTGAAGATAATCAAATCGTTGAAGAAATTACACCTGTTTTTGGATCTGGGGACTATACTGAAGAGACAGGTACGGATACAATAAATAAATGTGCATTTGATGACCCAGGGCTTTGGCCGGAACCAATATCTCACATATCTAGGCAAGCTATTATAAAAACGGGCCTTAAACAAATAAAAAACTTTAATTTTCCGCGCGATTTGCTGGGTCGAAAATTTTCTGAAAGTTACTATAAGAGAAACTTAAAAAATGGTGAAGAATGTAATAGAAATTGGTTGATTTACTCAATTACGAAAAATAATGCTTATTGCTTTTGTTGTAAACTTTTCGAACCTTCTCAGCAAAATAGATTTATTCAGGGATTTAATGACTGGCATCATATAGTAATGTACCTGAACCGCCATGAAAAAACTTCCACTCACTTTACTAACTACAAAAAATGGACAGAGTTGCTTCTATCGTTCAAAAATAAAACTACTGTTGATTATCTACAGCAAACAATATTAGACATTGAAAGTAAACGATGGTATGAAGTAATAAAGCGAATAATTTATGTAATTCAATTTTTATGTAAACAAAATTTAGCACTTCGAGGCAAAAGCAATAATCTTTACAATCGCAACAATGGTAATTTTTTAAAATGTATTGAAATGCTAGAAAAGTTTGATCCTATTATATCGGAACACACACGACGTATAAATGCGATTCTGAATTTCACAAAATGCCAACATATCTAGGAGACAAAATCCAAAATGAAATACTTTCCTTAATGGCTTTTAATATTAAAAATCATATTATAAATTTATGTCGACAAAATAAATATTTTTCAATTTGCACTCCGGATGTTTCTCATATTGAACAAATAAGTGTAATAATTCGATTCTGTCATTTCAATTTAGCATTAGGATCGACTGAAATACATGAACGTTTTTTAGCATTTATTCAATTTTAGATGTTACAGGGGCTGGATTAACAACATTTCTTATTGATCTATTAAAAACATTAAATTTAGACATAAATAATATAAGAGGCCAAGGCTATGATAATGGCTGTAACATGCGCGGCAAAAATAGTGGCCTACAGAAAAGAATTTTAGATTTGAACCCGCGAGCTTTTTATGTTCCTTGTGCGAATCACAGCCTGAATCTAATTGTAAATGATGCCGCTAATATCTACCATGAAACAATAAATTTTTTTAATATAATACAAGAATTATACAAATTTTTTTCAGCGTCTACTAATCGATGCAATATCTTAATCAAGCATGTTACTAATTTAACTTTAAAGCCCTTATCCGAAACACGCTGGTCACGTAGAATTGATGCCATAAAGTCTCTATAAATATTTAGCAGAAGTTTGCAATGACCACACAAGAGTCGACGAACAATCTAAATACCAAGCAAAATGTCTGGGAGAAAAAATTTCTACATCTACATTTATTTGCTCCGTTAAAGTGTGGTATGATATTTTAAATAAAGTAAATTTTGTGAGTAAAATGCTTCAATCTCAAATTACAAATTTACAACTTGCTTTGGATGCATTAAACAAACTAAATACATTTTTAACTAATTATCGATCTGATGCTAGTTTTGCAGAAATTGTTGAAAGTTCCAAATTAGTTGCAGAAAAGTTTGACATAGAAACTGAATTTCGTAGTGCGAGGCCATTAAGACGACGTAAAAAATCGACTCAATTTGATTATGAACATGCAGATCAACCTATCCTGAAAATTCATTCAAAGTAAATTTTTATTTCTGTACCTATAATAGATCAAACTTTAATTTCGTTACAAGACAGATTTTCTTTATTAAAAGAACATATGGATTCATTCCAATTTTTATATTCATTAGATAATATACAAAATAAAGAATACCTATTATCTTGCTGCAAAAAATTACAAGCTCATGAAAATCAGTCCGATATTGACGCTGATGATTTATGTGAAGAAATTTTACAATGTCAAGTATTTATTACGAATTCAAAAAAAGATATATCCCAAAGAATCCAGTATATTTATTCAAATGATTTAGTAGGAGTTTTTCCAAATTTTACTGTAGCGGTCTTTTTCGAAATTAAAAATCATAAAGAGTTATTTACGCTCCACAATGGCGCAAAATAGATTATCAGATCTCGCAATAATTTCAATTGAGTCTGACATACTGGATAAACTTGATATTCATGATATTATCCAAACTTTTTCTTTGCTAAAAGCTAGGAAAGTAAAATTTATTTAATGACTTATTTACATTGTTTGTATTTAATTTACCGTATGATATGTATTATGTTTATATTATAAATATTATATTTTTCATTTATTATTGTTGTTTATCTGTTTTCTTGTGTTTGTAATTTTGTATTTTAAATAAAAAAGTTTACACAGACTATTTCAATCTTTGTGTGTTTTTTATTTCAATGCGTTAAGAATATAACAAAAACAGTCATTTAAATGTCCCTAAACATAAGCCTAAAAATTATAGTATTTCAAAATTAATTATTCATTATTTTTTTATTCATGTCGTATTACTTAAAAATGCTACTAGAGAATTAAAAATTAGTGTCCGAACCTATAGTTGTTGGGGCTCTTATCACCTAGGCATCCAAAATATTTATAATATTAGTTTTTGATACAAATGTTTTTAATTAATGGGGCGCCATCAAAAATTTTGACACAGGCGCCGCATGCTCCTGGCGTGCCCCTGCATGCGTGTTTGAATATAAACTGTATTACTACTTATCAAGTTTTGATTTCGGAATAACAAAAAGAAAACTATTATTTATAATAACGGTTGTTTATAGTACTTGATAAGTTTTAATTTTGAAAGAAAGAAACATTTCTATTTACAATTAATGGCTATCTTTAAATTTTCTTGTTATCAATATTCAACGGTGCATAATTACGGACTTAATTATTGTTTGTTATTAGTGAAGTAAAACGAAAAAAAACTAATCTTCACAACACACTAAATAAAATGCATCTAAATGTTATTATTAAGTATAAAGATCTATTTAAAATCTGTGCGCTGTGTAAATCTTGACCACATTTTTACCATATCCTTGATTCAATTAAATTAATGAGGCGTTTTACAAATGTCATTCACATCAATTAATTAATTAATTCATTCATTCATGGTTTTTATTCTTAGAACTCGTGTGCAAATACATTTTTAGGAAAATACCAAAATACTTATTACATAGCCCGTGGAAAGTCTAGTGCTTCATACTTATTGTGTAAGCTAGAGCGATCGTTATAGCTATTGTAAACATGATGATTGAAACATTAATTTTTACTATGAAGTAATAAATAATAATAAAAAAAGGCCACACGGAATCAAGTCAGGGGGTTCCAAAATAGGATATAGGACTGAGCTCCAGTACTGAAAACGAACAAAACAAACAAAATTTTGATGACCGGTACCGCCGACGTGACGGTACACAAAGTCCTTACTGAAATAAGAAAACACTTTATTTTGACGAGTGTGTATTGGCATTTCAAACATGTATATCTAGAAAATAAGAAAGGTGGTCATGGCCATTTCAAATACGTACATCAACCAAATAAAAGTAGTGCTGATAGTGCTATATTAAAAACCTTTTACTTTTCTTATTTTTTAAATAAACAAGACACAACTCCAGATTTCAAATTTCAAATTTCCTTTTATAATGCTGTCACCTAACCGCAGGAAATGAGGCCACAGCAGAACCCCAGGCGGAAAGCCAACAAAGCACGCGGAAACAAGTTAGAGGACCTTGCTCTTAGAAAACGGGGACCAGGCCGGAGCCCCAGCGCTTAGAAAATGGGACCCTGACGGAGCTCTAACCTTCGGAAATGGGGCCGCAGTAGAGCCCCAATTGATAGAAAAGAGGGGTCCCAAGACGGCGTTAAGATGGACGGAGCTCCAACTGATGAAAAAGGGACACGAGTAGAGCCAAGAACCACCACAAGCGACTGTGTGTTGCTTTTCCCCAGAGGTCAGACTGCCAAAAAGACTCTAATTATGGGCGAAAGATTCTAAAAAGACTTTAAATTTGTTAAATTAAAACAGGAATTCAAAATATTATTAGGCACAGTAATACTGTATGGGTCAAAACAAAGAACACTGAAAATTGAAACTTTGTAGAACATGAAAAATTAAATACCAAAAATTCAAGTAATGTGAATATTAAAAAATGTGTTCAATGTTCTCGCCATTACTCTCCAGGCAGTAATAACGCTTAACAAAATTGGCAAGAATGTTTGTAAAAATAGTCTGCTATATTTTTCTGAAAAAGGTCAAATGTTTTCACGGATTTTATTAATAGTTGCCGGTGGGTTTTCCCTAAAAACGGCTTGTTTCAGCATATCCAATACATAAGCATCAAGAGTTGTTAAATCAGGTGAATGAGAATGGCAAGGAAAGTCCGTGTAACGGAAAATTACGCTGCTTCCATCCTGTTGGAACCATTGCGCATGGAATTGAATATTTTTGGCACGCAGAATCATCTAAGGTCAACATTTGTTCTCTATATCACACCTGACTTCTACGCTCGTCTTCCACGAAGTAAAGAACCACTAAGCCACTGCCTGACACTGCGCACCAAATAGTTACACGGTCACTATGAAGGGATTTTTCTATGATGATGTTTGGTCGTTCAAAACGACGAAAACGATTTGTCGGTCGATTAATGAATCCATTCGGATGGCATAAGAAACAAGGGTTGCTTATAAACCGACTGAAGACTAAACCACAGTACACCGCTCTTGCTTGCTTGTCCGTATTATTCAGGCGTTGCTCAATCTGTATTTTATAGGAAAAACCATCTTAAACGATATTCGAGTACACATTTGACCCAAATTTACTTTTAGTGACCTCTTTTTCGCGATCCTAACACTTGAAATAGCCGTCCTTGGTGCTCATTAGTTGCCACGGTAACTGGACGACTAGTACAGCCTTTACGCTGAGTTAGAATGCTCTGTGCAACGAGTCTTAACAAGTCCTTATTAGTCGATGGTGATTTCTGAAACTTTTTCCGTAATTAATTGGCAACCATTTTAGGCCAGTAGCCTTACACTTCAGACTTAGCGTCAGGTCTGGTAGTTTTGATTGACTCGTTTATGATATTAGTGCAATGAATAATCCAAATTTGTGACCTCGAGCGCCGAAAGTAACTTTGTCATAAATTGAAAAAACCGCGAAATTTTCGACTTTTTGAGATTTTGCAGATTTTAACCCTAAGGCACTAGTTTTCGATAAAACTTACGCAGTACGTTTTTAAACTAGGCTGAATTGGCTACAATATGACACTAGAACTGTCTCTGAGAACCCAATAGTTTCCGAGATAAAGCCTTTTAGTGTATCGATTTTTTCGAATTTTCAATTTTAGCAATATTTTAGACTTCACTCGAGCAGCACTAGTGGGTGCTCTATGATATCAGAGGTTCCTGGAACTACACAAGTAATTAAAACTCCGACCGATGTAGTTCCAATTACTTCCGACCGAGTGATATATGATGCACGTTTATAACCTAACCTAACCATTTTTTTAATTTCAGTTTTTGTCTGTCCTGCTGCCCATGACGTGAATGCCGTTTGAACTCAAAATCTACAGAATGTCGGATGTCAGTCCTACTGTGAGTTTGTGTTTTATATGTAAGGATACTTTAAGTGAAGGTGAAGTGCGGTTAGTGAAGGAAAGAGGTGTAAAAACGCCATCAAGGGTCACCAGATCAACCTCTGAGAATATTGTTGTCTCTATGGAGACAAAAAAACTGAAGAGTTCCTTGTGACAGAAAGGAAGAAGAAGCCAGAAAAAAGGAACAATATCATTACTGCGGACAAAATGTCTGTCAATGCAACAATTTTGAAAGCAGCTGTGAAACGTGGCGATGAATGGACTCTTAAACTAAAAGACTGTATACCTGAAAACACCGATTTGGTAGCCCCTGATGCGAGAATTGATCGGTTTTACCAAACAAAGCTCTACCAGGCACAACCAACAGGAAAGTCCAGGAGGAATCGTCTGCTTCCCACAGTTGATGAGGCTATGAAAGTGATTTATTCATTTCTGGAAGAGAACGCTGAGGAGTGTCAGTTCTCTCTAAATGAACTCATGGACCATATAGAAGGTGAACGACTCAACGACGAAGAGTCAAAAATCGCTTGTTTGAAAAGTATAGAGAGGAAATTTTCCAAACACGACTTTTTGTTTTAAAAACACAAGCCACAAAATTCTCACTAATACATGGTATGAGAGTAGAAGCTCAGATCCTCAAGTAGAAAAACCACGCGTGATGAAGGCAGCTGCTGAAGTCATACGAGAGGACATACTGTCAGAAGTGTATGGCACATAACAATTCCCACCATCCCACGACTTTTTCCAGACTATAAATTCAGTTATCCCTGATTGTTTGAAACTATTGCTGGAAACAGTAATTTTAAAACATAAACAAGGCTGCTTAGATCCCTATAGAAGAAGTGCGTTGCTCTTGCACATTCAACAATATCAGCAGTAAGGCCCCGCTCGTTCATCTCTTCATTACTGCATGGGATTGGTTTATACTTGTATTACAAGTTCGGGTCAAAACATCTGGTTGAGTTATTTTCAACACTTGGATTCTCAGGTAGTTACAAGGAGACTATGCTTTTGGAAACCTCGGCCATCATGCGACCAGACCAACTCATATTCAAGGACCCCTCAATATCGTTTGTGCAATTTACATTTTATAACGCGGACTTTAATGTGAGCACTTTAGATGGGTTGGGTACTTTTCATGCAGTGGGAAGTATAATGATTGTGACTACCATGATTCCTCATGTCCCGCGAAACAGATAGCCCGTCTGACCAAGTGCTCTGTTTGTGAACTTGTACAGAGAAATCCTCCTATTCAGTTGGAAATCTTCCAAAAAGTGCGATCCAATCAGGGTTTATCAGAAATTAAATTTGTTAACCTTGACAATATTCACTCGCTACCTGAATAAATTGTACTACTCCCTTCAGATATCTTATGGTTATATGGGAAAGTTCAAAAAAAGGTGAACATCCCGGGATGGAATGGATTCATGGAGGAAGCAACAGCAGAGAAACATCAAAAATTATGGTTGATGAATGACAGACATTCATCAACCCCCCCCCCCTCAAATTACGACACAGTTCTAACAACTCTTCGGCTGGCAAATGAGAAATGCTGAGCCAATGGACAAAAAACCTTCGTGGTTACTTTTGACAAACCCCCTATACATTAAAGCCAAAGAGATAGTTGCAAACTGTCAGGGCACTGAGGTGAGCAACGTTGGGGTAACGGTAGGGCTTCATCTCCTAATGCCCTTCATGGGAACAATAGGTAAGATTATGAGTGGAAGTTGTCTAAACTAACTGCTCTCGACAATTTATGCTGAAAACAGCATTGAGAAGATGTTGTCTGGCCATGCGTATTCTAGAGCGGTGAGATCCCACAGTTCGGCGTATCTTTCCTTGGTAGATGAAGTTTTGAAAACAATTCAATTGACTGAATTAGAAAACAGCATTATTGATGACATTCTTTCTTCAAAATCTGACAGATCTGCAATTCTGACAGCTCACGAAAATGAACAGTTTCAAGCACTTATGACGAAATTCACAGATGCTCTTTGCAGGTTTGAAAGCAATGCACCAACCGCAAAGCTGTTGGTTCTTTATTTTTGAATGGGGACACTGGTGAAGCGATTAATCCAAGCAGAACGCACAGGGTATTGGAATTTGCATTTGGCGATCATCCAGAAAATGCTTCCATTCTTCCACGTAGCAGGCCACTTCTTTTATACAAAGCGTATACAGTTATGTCTGCAAGATATGCTTGAATTGGAAGAGAAAATATACGCTCTTGGTTATGATAAATTCACAAGAGAGGGATACTTTACCATCAGGCGCAGTAACAAATTTTCGTCGGGTATATGGTCAGATATGACTATGGAGCAAGTACTAATGAGATCTATGAAAAGCTATGGAGGGCTCACCCGAAGACGTGGTATGACTGACAGTGTACTCTGTCGATGTGACCAGAGACGAATGAGATACTGAAAAACTCTGTATCTGGTTTTCACAGCACCCTCCATTCCCTACAACAGATTTCATTATGTCCATCAGCAGTGGCCAGGTTGAAGAAACTACTGTCAATAGCCACATGGCTCTAGTGATTGGAAGAGAATCGATGGTAGCAGTAGTTGGCCTGAACTTCCAGGAAGTTAAATTCAAGCGTAAAAACAATTTGTTGTCCCTTTATTCAGCTGTACGAACTATTGCTGTTGGCAATAAATAGGTAACTGTTAATACTCTAACACTGTTTCACAGGTTGTGTCCTAAAAGAATCGGATGAAGGTTTGCGAGAATTCTTTACATACGAGCTGTCACCAATCCCAACGTCAATATTTACTGAAGAGGGAATGGGAAAGGGTACAAAATCCAACTTGTATTCAGTACTTCAACCTGTAAACTTAAATGAGAAAGAAGGATCAACGAAGTTTGTAGTAGAAGATGGAGGGCATCTACGTCACAAAGTTGTATGGCGTCGAAGTCCTTTATTTGGTGCGATAGCTGACAGATACACGCAGTACATTACTGCTCACCATGGCTCAAACGATGGTTACCCCACAGATGCTGTACAGAAAAACACAAAGAGCTCTGAGCGTCTTCGAAGAGCCGAGTCAAACTCGTCGCCAGAGATAATCTTTGATGAAAAACCCATTCAAGAGAAATTCTTGTCCAATCACAAAAACAAGATTCGTTTCATAAACCTGCTGACAATTAAAATGGGAAATGACAACGTTCAAGTACTCCACGCTGAGGAAAATGCTGATGGGCTCATCATCACTACAGCTGTAACTGTTGCCACTACCTATGATGTAGTGGTCGTCGTTGGTGAGGACATAGGCTTGCTGATCATCCTCACTGCGGTACTAACTGTTCGCCAGGGCTGCGACGAAAACCAGTTTCAATCTGGCCAGGTTATCTCCTACACGAGACTGCTGGATTTCACTCCTTATGGAAATCAGTTACAAATTGTCCTTGCATTCACTTATACACATTACCTCTCATTCACCATTTTTATTTTATTTCTGTTCTACTTAATTATATTATTATTCTATTCTGTTATTTCTAATCAACTCCTATGTACAATCTTCTTACAGGCACAGACGTGGTTGGGAGTCACATTGAACCCTCTCTCCTGGGTGTGGATGTGCACGTCACAAGGCTTCAGCCCCAAAATCATGGCCAGAGACGCAGCCCCGCAACACTTCTTGTGGATGATTTCTTACGGCTGCAAGAAGGGTTGTGGGAACGCGTGCAGCTGCAGGAAGGCAGGCATGAAATGCTCATCAGTATGCAGGCACTGCAGCGGGGCCTCCTGTGATAACGTACCCTATGTTACAGTAATATATTCCCTAGAATGTGACGATCTGTCCGATGTCGACATGGAAGATGTCTTGTGGGCACAAGACATCGACGATACATCGCCATCCCCTGATGCGGATATTCCATCCCGATACGACGGTTGAGATACGGACGAACCTCAACCGGGCCCTTCCAAGAGAGCTAAAATTTAATTTATTGATTACCTTGAGTAACTCAATTGCATAATTGATTACAAAATGTGTGATGTACCTATTAACTTTTTATTATAAGTTTTTGTTATGAACTTATTCGTTCATAACAAAAACTTATAATAATTTAATATTAGTCAAGTTGCTTTGGCATGTGTGAACCCTTGCGATATTGCAGGCTCACATTCCATTAATATAAGTAATTTGACTGCAATCTCATTATATTTAGAATTTACATCATTTACATAAAGACAAAATTTGCATCGATTGGGGCTTGAACCTTGGTGGTGCAGTTGGTTAGTGCGGTACTCTAGCAAAGTACAGGTCGTAGGTTCGAATCCTACTCGAGGTACACTTTTTATTTATGTATTTAATAAAATTAATAATAATTTCTATTAACTTTTTATTTGATGTAGTTACCTTTTTTATTTCATTATTCGTAGCTTATTATTAAACGTCATCGTTAACACTTCTCATTTTCTTTTTTAACATCCCATCATAAAACGTACAGGGCTTCGATATAATATCAGAGGTTACGAAGATTTAGGGTCAAAACTAATTCAGAACGACAAAATGTTGCTAAAATTGCAAGTTCGAAAAAATCGATACACTCTAAAAGGCTTTATCTCGGAAACTATTGGGTTTACAGAGACACTTCTAGTGTCATATTGTATCCAATTAAGTCTAGTTTAAAAACGTACTGCGTAGGTTTTATCGAAAACTAGTGCCTTAGGGTTAAAATCGGCAAAATTTCGCGGTTTTTTTAATTTACAAACTTGGATTATTCATTGGGCCAACATCATAAACGAGTGTGCAAAAAAAATCAGAACTACCAGATTCGACGCAAGGTACCTCCCTTTCAGGCGACAAGGTTACTGTACTATTAATTAACTAGGTCCATTTGCGTGTGAGCGAAGATAATATTCAATAATACAATTTCTTTTTGCGTCTATTTCTAATTTTTTTGACAGCTTATTCGAATAAACCATGACAGCTGTTGTTCTTTTTTGTTAAATACTTAAAATATAAAAAAATTGTACATTAATATCATATGTAATACAACAGCTGTATTTATTTGTATATTCCATAAATGAAACTAATATCTGCTGGTTAACATCAGCAAATTCAAGCGAAATCGTACTTAAACTTTTCGGAAAGCCTTAGGATAGTAAATCAATTCTTAATCGAACCGTTAACCATGCATAAAATCTTTACGTGAAATTATTTCAAAATGAAGGTTCAGATTGAAACAGAATAAGTTCTATGTAACTACTACAGGGTCATGCACTCCTGTTTTTATCTTAGAAAACACTAAGTAACTGAAGTTAAGTTTTTTCTTTTTATTAGTACTGTACTTAGGTTTCCTAAATGTTATTAACAATTTATCTTATTTGCCCACTTAATGGCGTAATTTGCAGAAAAATATACGATGACAAGCATAACTAAAGTTGTAGAAAATATAGTACATTATTAAGGACAGAATTGGTTGTTAAAATCAGTATGTTACAAACCAAGATTTCTTGATAGAATGGATTTGGATGTTAGCGTATTTGTCTGCTTGTAACTGATAACAAAAGAATGATATTGGTTAACAGAGTTGTGTTTTGAATATTTGAATGGTATAGAGCTCTGTATGGAGAGAGAAGTTGATGGTCTTTCGTGCCAAATAGGAAAATATTATGGATCGTAGATCTCATCGTGTGAGTTGCATTCACGTAGTTTTTGAAAATTAATAATTACTGTGCGTTTTGTGAACAACACTTGTTTTTGGCTTATGAATAGTTTTTTTATGATCTTTGTCACCCACGAAAGGGCCACGGACGCTCCGAGGATACTTGAGTAATATGCATATCAGTGAGTCTTGGAACCACACAGCGTTGTTATTTCTGTCCTCTAACAGAACAACGTCAAAAAAACCTGAGAGTTCACGTTACCTTCCAAGTATGGTAAACTCCAAAATCCGTTTCCATTTTGATGTCAAAATAGTTTCGGTTTAAATTTTGGAGTAGGTACTAATAAATCTGTTTTTAGTATTTGTGTTTGTCAGAGTAATTTTATATCAAAAACAGCAATTTCCATAGTGAAGTGGTTAATTAACTATATGTGCATATAAATAACCATTAAATTACTAAATAATTAAAGTTGATAAAGGTTGCACTTCCGCAATGTGGTAATATTAATTTTAAAAGGTAGTGATAATGTATGGTATAAAAGTACGAGAATACATTCAAGTTGCATATGTACTACAAGATGTTTGCCCTACTAAAGGTGTTTGCTGTTGTTGCTGTTTTAACAGTCTTCTATCCTTCAGAGACAGGTTTGTATTTTACGTTTAAATTTTTTAATTGTTATAAAAACTGTTCTTATTTACAGTTCAAATAGAAATATGTAGCGGACTTGGAGCTGCTGTTGGATTTTGTGCCTATAAATGCATTCTAGAAGCTCCTTTGGCAACGACTTGTTCTGGAGGTAATAAATGCTGTATCATTCCACATCCATAAAGCCAGAGGCATATTGTTACCACAATATAATGTAAAACATTGATCTAAAAACAAAGATGATGCATAAGAAACATTTTATTATTACCTAAATCAATTTCCAGTTTCTTACAAGTACCTTCATAAAGGATACTTGTCCAAAATGAATCCTTACATAAGGTATTTTAACACTGATTTAAACGTTAGTCCTCTTGCTATTCACAATATGTATGTTCACCGAATAAAATTTCGGTAATGAATTCGTTATATCTGTGTGCCTGTGTGCAGCTTGTCTGTGTTAAGCAATATTGAAAATCTGATTTCAGATTCTGAAAGAGGATAAAAAAATAATAGGCTAAATACTCACTAGAGCATCCAGCCCGTAAAGGCAATTTGTACCACGGCTCGGTGGTGTGGGCGGGGTTTTCACTTAAAGATCGTAAAAGGCACTCGTAGCAACTCAAAAAATCGGCAAAATCGGTAGATAAAGTCAAAAGGCGCCACATGTTAAAAGCATTTATAGTGGGAAAACGTCATGAACTGGTGTTAGATTGGCCTAACAGGAAACCAAAACGTTCACTCAAAAATCTACTACTTGTACAAAGTCTACTCTAAAAATATTAACGCCAGGTTCACCTAAACTTTAATAATACCTTAAGCTTTATTTAAAAGCCGCAAAATTGCGAAAATAAATCTCAAAACTCATTAAATACTTCGATAAATTCAGTGCTAAAATTATTAGCTCACATAAACAAACGAAATACGATAATTAATTCTTCAAATTAAACCGCAAAAGAAATACGTTACACAAAGATAAACAAACGCGATCACAAATCTACGAAATCCTAAAATTTGTTAAACATCGATAACGGGTTTTAATACCTAAATCGATATACAGCCTTACCACAACAAATAGGACAAATTTGCTTACCTGTATGGCAAATCAGGCACTACGGTGTCTTCAGTCAATAGGATGATTCCTATAAAAATTCTTCAACAAATATTGGCGACTTATCGCACTACCGTCGTATAGGTAAAATCAAACAGTATCTGATCTTGACAATGAAATTATATCAACCATTAAATATGACTAAATTTCTTATAAACAATTCCGCTCAAACTGATTACGTTACGGTTTTAAAAAATACAAAGAAAATATTTAATCGTCGTCACTGTAAAGTTGTAAATTCGATAATTTGCGTTAATTAAATAAAATCTTTCGATAACTTGAATGGCAACCATAATAACTCATTTTAAATTGTGAATGATCGTAAATACCTAAATGCACAATGAAACGGGGTTACATTGCTCGTATACTGTACAGAAAATAACACCAAATTCACTAACACTAAATATATACCGGGTGGGTGCCTACTGTGTGGACGGAGAATTTATCCTTAACTATTAGTGATATCAAAACCAATTTTGGTGTGGTAATACACGATCATTGGCCCTACATTCTAAAAATGTTTAGGTATATACAGGGTGATTGATAAAAATATGCCAACCCGAACCTGTGTTTTTTAAATGGACAACCCTGCATATTTTTGCATTTTTGGATTAAATGTTACATTTAGAATAAAAGCATAGAAATTTGTATCTGTATCACTAACCGTTCTGCAGATGTCGTCACTTTAGTACCAAAATAGAGTTAAATTTGGAACCGCGATGCGAGTGTTGTGACCATGATTTTGTAAATCTGTTTATACCACCGACTATTAATAATAGTCTACTACTAACAAACAAACTGAGAAATTTTTCGAAAACATGTAAAACTATACAGAATGATTAACTTACGCGAAATGTCATTTGTCTCAATTTTTTCAAATGCAACACCCTGTATATTTTTCACATTTCGATTCCCCGTGAAAAGTAGATATTTTTATAGCCATAAGACGGACCCTTCTTGAGATATTGACAAGTAAAATTAAACGAATAAAACCATAAATTCAAATTAAATGTTCAAAATGCTGACCACGCCTAGCTAAACACTTTGCAATTCGCTCGGTAAGCAAAAGATTCACGGGTAACAACATTAGAGGCGAAATTGAATCAAACGCAGCTCTAATTATATTTTTCATGTCTTCGCATGTGGTGGCAGGCTGTTGGTAAACTTTTTCTTTGACGTAGCCCCAAAGGAAGAAATCAAGGGGCGTAATATCCGGTGATCTGACTGGCCAGTTTTGCACACCACCTCGTTCTAACCACCTCATCGGATAATTTCTAGGGAGATGTTGCCTAACGTTGATTTCATAGTGTGGAGGAGTGCCATCCAGTTGAAACCACATCGTACGAATATTTCCTATCTCGACATTTTCCAAAAGCTTAAGTAAATCATTTTCCAAAAACTGTAAATATCTTTCTCCAGTAAGACTCCCATCAAAGAAAAAAGGATCAACCGCATTAAAATTGATTATACCACCCGGCACATTAACTGACCATCTTAAGATGTGTGGATTAGTATCTGAGTAGTGATGATAGTTATGTGTATTAATATTGCCATTATTGTGAAAAGTTGCCTCATCCGTAAATAGAATGTTATTAACAAAATTGGGTTCTTCATTTACTTTAGTAGTTACCCATTGCCAGAAAGATTCACGATTTGGAAAATCTCTTTCACTTAAAGCTTGATGTTGCTCGATATAAGGATGCAATTCGTTTTTTTTAATAAAGCTGCGAGCTGTATTTCTATTTAGGTCTAGATGTGTCCTTAGATCTCTGGTACTAATTTGCGTATTTCCTATAAGAGATGCCACAACCTGACACTCAATTTTTTCATTTAGGCTTGTTTTTGCGCGCTTGGGATAACACATACTTCCAGAATTTATAAATATCTCAGCTACATTCATAAACGATTCTTTCCCCTCTGCCTTCTGTCTGGGTATCGTTCACAGTACAAACGGGTAGCCAGCAAAGCATTTCTTTGAGCTTCGCCGTAAATAAAGATCATATCAACCATTTCTTCTTTGGAAAAATTCATTTTATACAAAAATTGAGAAAACGACAATCCAAAACACACAAACTAACGGAACCGTATTTTAATGATTATACAAACGTCAAAACAATAGATGCAATTGTTTTGTTAAATTCTATTGTTATAGTAAATTTGTATTTTAGAATATTTTTACGTAAAAGCGTCAATATATCAAGAAGGGTAGGTCTTATGGCTGTGAAATCTATTATCAATTAGTATCTACTTTTCACGGGGAATCGAAATGTGAAAAATATACAGGGTGTTGCATTTGAAAAAATTGAGAAAAATTACAACGCTCGTATCGTGGTCCAAACTTAATTCTGTTTTTGTACTAAAGTGACGATATCTGCAGGATGGTTAGTGATACAGATACAAATTTCTATACTTTTATTACAAATATAAGATTGAATCCAAAAATCCAAAAATATACTGGGTGTTCCATAAAAAACAGGTTTGCGTTGGCATATTTTTGCCAATCACTTTGTATATACCTAAATATTTTTAAAATGTAGGTCCAATGATCGTGTATCACTACACCAAAATTGGTTTTGATATCTCTAATAGTTAAGGAGTAATCCTCCGTCCACGCAATAGACACCCACCCTGTATATTGTTATTTAAACATGAACATTCAATGGAATATTACAGTAGTTATAAAAAAAAGACATATAATTAAAAAAAATAAATAAATAAAGGTCTAATGATAAAGTCGATATGATACCTGCATGTATTTTACCTTCAAATCCTATAGCAACTTAATGTGAATGTACCAAAAATGAATATCGAAAATGCAAACATGTAAATTCATCTTCTTTAACGGTACCCACATCGGTTTATGATATTCAACGCCAGAACAAAAATAATGTATAACATATCTTACTAAATACTTGGATGAATACGTTATAAAATTAACTTAATCAAGTATGACAAATATAAAATAATCAAAGCACACATTTTATTAAAATTGTCGGAAACACCAAAATAATACAATAGTAATTACCTTACACACGTTACATTTCCCCCTTTCTTTGTGCTGACAATCGGTAAATTTCTGAAGATGCTTCACTAGCTTACGGAATGGTATCTGACCTGCGGTAGTTTCTCCATTTTCCATAGCCACAGACGAACTCTTTCAATGAAATCGGACGGGTACGCAAGTTAATTACTTCAAAACGAACTGTATCATTTCGTTTCCACTTGGTTGATATAATTGAAAATTTCTTAAACGATATTAATGATTATACGCTATAAAATAAGTAATTTATATACAGCAAGTTTATTCTATTCATTTGGCAGGCTATTACTATGTAGGCAGCACTATCATCAAATCTTAAATAGGAACTCGTTACTTTGATCCGTAACAACAAGATGCGAGAACATGGTACCACAGAACGAAACCCAGCACCATAAAACAAACACTAGAGCTACTTCTAGGCCCAAATTTGTCTTCATAGACACACGAAACGATAAAATATATCGAGGATGTGGTGAACCCATATATTATCCAAATCAGCGAAAGCTGAGCATACTCCAACGGCAGTTCGATACAACTTCGACATGCGTAACTAATTCCCAAAAGCCCCTACTGCATGCATCGCGATCGCCTTTGAGTCATTACCCACCAAGTTGAGAATGTTCTTCTAGCATTGCCAGACCGAACAAAATTGCAGTGCAAACACACTGTAAAGATTATAAACTTTAAATTATACAATTTGTTCATTTAAAAATGATCCACCCTCAATATCTTGATAACCCATTGAAGTAAACAAAAAAGCCGAGAGAGGTTGATTTCTGAATGGAGAGGGACATATTTTGGCAGCATGGAAGTGAATGTCACATTAACCCCCTCCCTTCGGGGACCATACCCAGATTTTTTGTAATGGGACGGACTATCAAATGATACATCACTTAAAAGGTCTTTTAAACCTATATCCAACCATACCTTGTGTGCCTAAATAAAATGTACTGTTTTAGCGTAAATCGCTTAAAATAAACTACATAAGCGTTTCGAACACTCCTCGTGTTAGGTGAGGTTAATAGTAGGCAGCAATAAAAATGTAATTAGGTTATGACAACGTAAACGCAAACATAAACGTAAATGTATCATTTATTTGACAAAAAACACACAACTAAATCATCTTAACAATCGACAAAAATGAAGGAGCAAAAGATTATTCAATTTAGTATGTTATGAGCTGTGCTGAATTTTTTCCGTGGATTTGTTGGTAGGTAAAGGTGAAATAAACTTAGGGAAAACAATACGTTTTTAGAATTTCACTTATCAACGTTTCGGCGGTTATTCAGCCATTTTTGGGGCTTAAAGCTAATTTAATTACATAAATACAATATTTTATTGCTCGACGATACAATATTTCCTGCACAGTGTTTCTTTTGGTCTTATTTGAATTTCATCAATAAATCTCCGGAAAAAATAAGCCATTATTTAATAAGTTCTTCAAGATGACCAACATTAACTTCCATACAATAATAAATTGCGTTTTCAAATATCTGTCGCACTTTTTGAAATGTTTCAGGTCTAATTGCCCTACTAGTGTGTTTTATACACTACAGATTTTAAATATCCCCAGAAAAAAATCTATGGGAGTTGACTCTGGAGATGGAGGTGGCCATTTTATAGACCCTCTTCGTTCAATCCACTTGCCCGGTTACCTTTCGTTTAGCCATTCTCTCACAGGGGGATAATAATGTGCAGGAGCACCGTGTTGTTGAAAATGTATGCTCTTTTCATCAATTAACTGACTCCTTTGTTCATCTATCTGATCTTCCAAGCTCTCAACAGTTAAAGGTTCAATGATATTCTTTAATAGGTTGAGATATTTTTCACCAGTCAAATCTCCATCACTGAACACTGGACCAATAACAGCGTTTTTTTTAAATTCCAGCCCATACATTTAGCTTTTGTGGTGTCTAGGAATGAGTTTCTTGAAAAACATGGGGATTTGTATCGTTCCAATAACGACAATTATGCCGATTAACCTTTCTTTAAGTAAGAGGACGACTCGTCACTGAGCCAAATATCTTTAATTGAAATTTCATTTGAATTAATCTTATTTGTTATGATTTCACAAAATTCCATTCGACGGTCAGGATCATCCTGATTAAGTTTTTGAAGTAATTGGATTTTGTTGGGCTTGAATTTATGAAGATGAAGCGCTTTGTGTACACAACCTATGGAAAGATGTGTTAGAGCTGCCACTTTTCTAATTGAAGTTGTTGGATCTGCTACAAATGTTCCAACTACTTCGATCTGTGTGTTTTCGTCTAGAATTATTTTCCCTTCACGTTTATTTTGCGAGACAAAACCTGTTTCTAAGAATTTGCGCACTAATTCATTCATTCAATAGAACTTATGTTCTACGTGTCTATCATTGAAGGTATTAGCCGTTCTTCCGGCACTTTATTCACATTTGCCATAAAGAAGAATAATTTCGGTTCTTTCGGCTAATGTTTAAACCATATTTCTTTTTCAAAAGCAATAATAATATTCACCGAAAATTTTTGTTAGTCTGTGTGACATTAACCATTAATCAATAAAGTGCCAAATTCAATTTTTGGTCAGTGTCACTGTGACTTATAATTTAAAAAGAAGAAAATATAACTTTTTTAAATTATCTAGTACCTTTTTCGATCGAGACGAGGGGCGTTCAAAAAGTTTAGGCAGTTTATTTTAAACAATGTTTACGCTACCGACGTATGGTTGGAGAGAGATTTAAAAGAACTTTTAAATAATGTATGTGATGTTGGTAGCCCGTTCCAATTAAAAATAATCTGGGTATGGCTTCTCAGGTGAGGGGGTTAATATGACATTCATTTCACGACTGCCGAAAGATGTCCCCCTCTATTCAGAAATCGACCTGTCTCGACTTTTTTGATTACTTCAATGGGTTATCAAGATATTGAGGGTGGATCGTTTTTAAATGAATTCATTGTATAATTTAAAGTTTAAAGTCATTAGAATGTATTTTCACTGCAATTTTGTTCGGTTTGGCAATGCTAGAAGAGGATTCCCAACTTGTTTAACTTCGAAAAGAACATATACAAAGGGAACTTACCCAAGATTGAACTATTTCTACCTTAAAGTCAAGGTACAGTGGCCGGCGTGTAAGAAGACGAGCCCGCCTATGCGCGAAAGACGACTTTATGATGTTGTTCAAATTCCCGCGTTCGTTTACCTCAGAGGCGTCACATGGTGCATAATGTATATTTTAATGGTATATTAAAAACAATTCAAAGAACCATATTTTATGTAAATACGCAATTTATTATAATTAAAAGCTATACTGGAAGTAATACTATAATTAAATTAATAAAATCAATACGTTATTACATTACACATAATTGATACCTATTACTAAAATAATATTGTCTAAAATGTTTCATTTTCACTGTCACTCAAATCACTAAACTGATAATCACTGTCACTATCTTCACCCATATTTATAACTAACTTCTCAGTTTCTATATCCAAAATTTGTTCACTTTCAAGATATTTGTCTTCTATATTAATTACTTTATTATATCGGCTTTTCCAATCTTCTGTAGTTGTCGTTTCAAATGCTCTGTTGGCCAATTCCATGGCATCATTTAACTTAAATGTAACGTTTTTCTGTGCTACTTCGCTTTTTATCTTTGCCCAAATTAATTCTATGGAATTTAGATCCGGATGATACGGCGGAAGTCGTAACGCAATGTGTCCATGATCGTTCATTAATTTGTCAAATTTATGTCTTATACCGATTTTTATTTTCTAGTACAATTTTGTAAAGTTGTGGTTTACACAGGTTCGCAGGAACTTGAATTCCTTTTTGATGTAACCACTCTAACATTTCGCTTTTCTTACTATTCGACGTTGGTGCAGGATCTAGTAGAACACTGTGGTACGGGGCGTTATCATTAACAATGACGGAGTTGTTTGGCAAATTCGGTAGAAGACGTTCTTTGACCCAGTTTTCATAATTGGCACCATTCATGTCGTCGTGGTAATCTCCACTTTTTGTGCCAGATTTAAATGTTAATAAACAGTTAGGTATAAAACCCATGTCGCCCCCTGCGTGAACCATAATTACCCGCTGGCCCTTTGAAATAGGAGCAAATAATCCTTCGTTACTGTTGTGATTCCAGCTTCGTGAGCTGGTATGTCCGCTGTGAATATAGCTTTCATCCAAAAAGACGATCGGTCTGTTTTCAGTACGGTAACGTTTAATGTTTTGAAGGTACACTATTCTTTTTTCTCGAATATCGCTTTTCTCTATTAAAATTCTTCTGTTGTCCACTGTTTTCCTCCACTTAAAGTTAAGTTTTTTAAGGATTATTCTCAGCGATTTTTCTGAACCACTCTAACCCAAATCTTCCATTAATTTCTGTCGTAAGGATCTAACGCACACACGACTCTCTTCTGTTTTATGGAAGTTATAAATGATGTGTCTTATTATGTTAAGATCATATTCTGCAACATCCGTAACTGGATGTTTTTTTTGGCGCTTCTTCTCCGGAGATCTCAGTATAATTGAACCATTATTTTTTGCGGACGATTCCTTGGCTTCCTTTATGATTCGTTCTATTGTTGTGACTGATACTTTTGTTGCATTTTAAGTTTTTTCCTTGATGCTCCGTAAGGTTTCGGTTTCTTCCTCTTGTGTTAAAAAGTATTGAAACACGTTATGCACTCGCGTTTGACCGTTTAAGATTATTCCAGACTTAGACATTTTTTAAAACCGATTACAAATCAGTAAATGTTGACACCGTATAATCAATTTTCAACAACTAATATACATATGTACCAAGAATCCGGATATTTATATATCAAACCTCTAATTGCTGTCATTATGTTAACTGCTTATAAATTTATTATTTAGATAAGTATGTTTTTCCCCTCTAATCGTCTTTAAGACAATTTTCTAATGGGTACCTAATGCTTTCATTATTTCATTTTTATTAGTGTATATTAAAAATACATTCAAAATTACCAATTAGACAAATGGGAGAGATGCCTACATACTTTCAGGGATGGATGCCTATTATGCAAACATGAAAAACCAAATGTTAAAAAAAACGCGTCACCAATGGAAATATTGGAATTATTCATCTTCATACGCATTCTTCCAATGTACATATAATTAAACATACAAATGTGATACGCCACTGCTTAGTATTTTTATTATAATCGGCAACCGCTCCTCGTCTTCTTACACGCCGGCCACTGTAAGTCACTACTCCTCCCAAACCGCTGTTTACGATTTTCTAGGGGGAGCAATAGTATTGCTTTTGACATTAGTCAAACTCGTGTGTAGTGATCAGAAACTGGTTCTAAAGAATACCACGTTTTTCACCTTATCTGTCCGTAATAATAAGACAATCATGAAACCTGATGCGGGATGTTTACTATGCTCTTTTGTCCTCAATCAACAACACGCCTTTTAACGAGTCCAGTATGTTCACAACTGCTATAAACTTATCCCTATTGTGCTTTTGTTTACTTAACCATATTACAATGGTATAGCGGAATAAGTTATCGGATCCTGGAAATACTAAATAAGAACGTCTGGTAGCTATATGCCGCTGTAGTTTCTGCCAGCGGTTGGTATTAACCGTTTAATATTAGACGATGCCAGCGATTTATGCTATCATAGATCGAATCAAATTTTTGCAAGAAGTGTAGGTGTTTTGTTCGCCCGGTAAAACCACTGCATGACGTGTTATGAGCATTAGATTATTTGAGTTGAGATGCAGTTACAGCGGCAAAAGCGTTTATATATATATATATATATATATATATATATATATATATATATATATATATATATATATATTGATTTAAATTTCCTCAGTCAATGGTATGGTCCATCATTTTTAATAAAATTTACACCGTGTATTGTAGAAATTTTTATTGTTTCTACGTTTCGGGTTCGTAACATTGGGTTATTATTTATTCTAACGGTGTGTATCAGTATTTGCTAACTTCCATGATGAAGGGAATTCCCCAGAAAACATAGAGATCGTATAGAGCTTAGATAGGGCTGGTACTAGTTCGGGGGAACATTTCTTTAAGACAATAGCTGGAATACCGTCTGGGCCAGTCGCCTTATTGAGATCAAACCTACTGATAATCGATTCCAAGAGCTTGCACCGAAAATGAAATGGTTTCATAGCGTATGAAGAAGAGTTGACTAGGGGCACATCTTTTCCAGAATCATTGAGACACGAGTTTGATGCAAACAAATCCACAAATGTATTGGCTTTGTCTACAGAATCAACAACTATCAACAACTACCGATCCGTTAATAGATGTCAGGGGGGGAAATGAAGATGTTTCAAAGTTTTTACTAATGGCTTTAGCTAAAGACCAAAATTTACGACTGCCTAAAGGAGTGATTTCACTTTTGCAGATATTTCTAGCACCAACGTATTCTACATGACTGTCGACCGATTTATTAGATTTCCATTTAATGTAATATTTATTTTTTAAAGATCATCAGCACAACCCTTATTGAACCAGGGTTGGGATTGTGAATGACCTATACGGTACTGTTTTTTTGGGAATGTGTAACTCCATTCCCTGAGGATGACTTCAGATACTGAAAGAGCGATGTCCGAAGAAGAGGACGACTTAAAGCAATATTCACGCCATGGAAAGGTTGCAAAGAAATCCCGCAAATCACTCCATCGAGCTGACTGAAAACACCACAAAGTTGTTCCATCGGTTTTGCGAACAACAGTGGAATTACGTACAGTAGAAATGATTCCTATTAGACAATGGTCAGAAAGACCTAAAGGCGAAAGAACGGAAGTTTTATAAACAAGAAGGTTTGATGTAAGAAAGGGATCTAGAAGATGTGGAGTATGGTTAGGGTTATCAGGGATTCTTGTGGGTTCAGAAATCGTTTGTGTGAGATTACATGAAATAGCAAATGTTTCTGCACTATGACTAGCAGGATTTGTAGTAGATGAAAACTGAAGCCAATTAAGTTATGAACATTCAAATCGCCTGCAATTCAGATATCATAAGATGGAAACTGAGACAGGCGATAGTCAACTTTCATACTAAGGTAATCGAAGAAGTCTTTAAAGTTACTGTTATTAGAAAACCTATAAATGCAACAGTAGAATTTTACAAAATTAGGACCAGAATGTTTAAACCAAATCACGTGAAAAATTTTATTTTCTAAGGAAGAAACCCTCTTGCAAGAAATTCTGTCCTTGATGTAGGCACATACGCCTCCTTTATATCGAAAGTTAGAGTGAAGGTGGTATTGAGGAAACTACAAGTCGGGTGACTCGGAGCTTTCAGAGGAGACTTGTGTTTCAGATAGAAACAATATATCAGGTTGTAATTGTTCAAGATGTTGGTGAATAGCATTAAGATTAGACCCGATACCGCGGATGTTGCAGTAGTGAATCAGAAAGTTGATACTTTCGATGACCGAGGTCGCTTGGGCCCTGCCCTCTCGGACATCCAAATGGGGCAGGACTTTACGTCCGGCATTTATTGTCCTAGAAACCACAGCCAACTTATTTTTTTAATTTGGGACTTTTAATCCGATAGGAAGACAGTAATGGCGAGAAGGAAGAGTAAGGATGAGAATAGATTAAGGATGATGGAAAAGGAAACCGGCAGCCCTTACCGAGCTCAGAAAATCGGAGACCCAATATTAAGGAGCCCATGGTAAGGGTGGTGGTACCTCCCCGGCTGGAGTGGAGTATACATGACTACCATCTTCAAACTAAAATTATACGTTTCGATAAGATTTATCGTTATCGTCCTCAGTAAATGGAAATATCCGTAGGAATTGCTCAAGTAATACACCATTTACAAACACCAAAATCTAAGTATTTTAATAATAATGGTTCTCTTTTATAGTTTACCCAAAGTATGCTCGGAAGTAAATAGTTACATTCGAAACACTCATATTATAAGAGAAGAAATTGCTAGTAGCATCTAGGCTTAACGTAGGTAAAATTTGAATATTGATTTTAAATTAAAAAAAAGACTAACTGGCAAGCGCTTTGTGAACATGCGAATGTTGCATGCGCACGAGTGCAATTAAAAAAGTGCATACGACCACGACATGAGTGAGTATTCATATAGTGCCGGTTCAGGACCAGTTCAAGGCCACTCGCCCCACCAGCTGAAGGACAAGTTGTCTATGCTAAAAAGTAGGTCAAGATTAAACGGTTCTTGTATTAACCAAATTTAGTCCAGATCAAATAGTTGTCTAAACTAAGAGTAGGTCAAGGCGAGTATTTGATGTTCTGGTCTTATAAAAACTGCAGCGTGCTGTATTGAGATCGGTGTAGTTAGCAAATGGTAATTATTAAACATGAATTAGCAAGGCCAACCAAAGCACCTATTGCAAACCCTTTAAAAATGTGTGTGACCTTCAGATATCTAAAAAGTGTAAAGTGGTGGATGTGGCTGTAATTAATACTAAGCATAGTGTACGTATAGTGATGGAAACAGCTGATTTTAAATCTGTATTACCTCAGTGTTTTTATGAGTATTTCAAAGAAGGAACCCGCATTGAAGAATTTAAAACGTTGCTAAACACGAAGGATGTGTTTATAAGTAGTTAAGGTGTAGCTGGAGAAACACCAAACAACATTGCTTTAATAGTGGTGCTACCACCCACCATATGCAAATTACGCATGCTTTAACCAGAATCATTTCTTAAACAGTGTTTAGTCGTAGGATCAAAACCTAGATTTTTACCGCTATATATGGGTACCCTACATAGTAGCAGTAACAATAAGAATAATAAGTTAACATTGTGTTGTGTTGGTGTTGTGATCGTAGTAATAGTGAAAATAAATAGAACAGAAACAAGATAAAAGTAATTTTTTTAACACAAACCGGTCATCATTTCAACATAAAGATGATTTATGAGAAGTGTACAAACAGCCAAAGAATACTTAATCGATCGTGCTTGTTATAAACTGTCGCACGATACCCATCATGCAAAGATTATGGAAATTGGATACAGTAAACACCTTAACCTTGCGCCAGTAGTTCGTATTGAGTGTGGCGACTGTGATCAAAGCAATAATGTGGCGTTATACATGAAGAAATGGAATGAACTTCTAAAATGGCATTAAAATGTAGAATTACAATTTTTCCGATCCCAAGAAATTTAAAACGAAATTAAAAATTATTATTAATTTTATTAAATAGATAAATAAAAAGTTTACCTCGAGTAGGATTTGAACCTACGACATCTATTTTGCTAGAGTAGCGCTCTAACCAACTGAGCCATTGAGATACAAGCCCCGATCGATGTAAATTGTCAAATGTAGACGAAGAAGAGGGTATAATCTATGATCAATATTATTAATCCCTATCTACCAATCTTGGAATTTATTACAATTTGGGAATTCATAAAAGAAAGGGACAGAATTTTGAAAACTAGTATGATAGAAAATACAATTGCTGTTCATGCACATTTGATGCTCATAGTGTTGAAGAGACATATTAAATTTAAAGGACATAATAAGCTGTCGATTGGAATTCTTTGAATCTAGCGTGTTTTTATGAAAAGTTTATCCAAGTTGTTAACTACCGCCGTTTTCGTGAGAAACAATTCCATGGTAGTGATTGTGGCATTTATAAAGACACATGAAGATGTTATAATGGCTAAGTATAATATTAATTCACATAACACTGTATGCTTAATGAAAATATTTCATCATCGTCCTGCTTATCCAGTGTATAGCATTCTCTAAATATTATCGTAAAGAAATATTAACAAATATACTTTGTTTTTTGGTCCTGATTTAAGTATAAAAACCCTGCTTTATCCATCTAGGTAAACAGGAAAAGTGTTCCACAATGAGCATTTTACTAAACTAATGCAGCGTTAGGGAGTCAATGATTACTCCACCTATAGCCCAAAAAAAGGCTGCAATTGCAGAACATGTTATTAGAACCATTAAGTACGCTCTATGTAAGACGCTTATCCTGCAAGGTAAATACCAATGGATAGATCATTGATGCTGAAGGATTATAACAATCGTAAGCATAAAACTACCGGAATGAAGCCAAATAATGCCAAGTAACATACAGAGCTAGAGTATATACACCCAACTGATCTAGTGAACCATTTCAGATTGTGAAAGTTGGCATTACTAACCCCAATACGTATATGCTGGAAGACATGAAAGTAACACCTGCACTGGAGGATTTTATGAGCACGATTACAGAAAACAAAGTATCCTGACGGGTACCTGGAAAAAAAAGAACTTCACTCCAAGAATACTGAGTTATTTGTGAAGTGATGGGGATTGAATGAAAGATCCTGGATCAATAAACACAATATTCTTTTATACGTAGGCCTTTAATTTATAATTTGTGACATACATTACTTATATAGTAATAGCAATAATTTCTTTATCAAAGGATGTGCCTTTTACGTGAAAATAACACAAACATTCCATAATCCTGAATCTGGTTCATATATCTACCACAAGCAGGAATTTGTTTCACATTTATAAATGTCTTCTAATATCCAATTGTAAATTTCGTAATGCTCCCCGGCTTCATACGGTTGAAACATGTCACGTTATGTTCCAATAATATTTTTATCAAATTATCGACGAACTTGTAATTTGTATAATATGCTGCTTTCTCAATAAATTCAGTTATAATAAACAAGGTATCATTATAAGCAGAACTAATAGTTACTAGTAGACTTAACATACATATATATATATATATATATATATATATATATATATATATATATATATATATATATATATATATATATATATATATATATATATATATATATATGCGTATGTCACCAAGTAAATTTATATCGTCTAAGATCCTATCTACTTCACTAAAAGTTAATGAATTTAATCTTTATCAGCACATAATTTCATATAACTTTTAATGGTACTGTCTAATTCAATTTTTTTATCAAATAAAGTCTTAGTAATGACTTTGTTCGCACACTTTAAATTTATAGCACACAGTTAAAACACTCCTCAGGAATGTATGTTGTAATATATTCACTACAAATAAATCGCTTTCAGGGGAGGACTTTTCCATCAAAGGACGATTCAGGCACTTTTTAGAGATTTGGACACTGTTGTATCATAGGTCTTCCAGTAATTTGTTTTTAAGATTGCTTATTATGATAAAATTGTTTCCTGAAACAGAAGAGGAATGTAAAATGGTATGCAAATTTGTATTCCCAAGGTCTAGCATCAGTAAAATTATAATTTCCGAATCGTAAGGGTTAAGTATTACTTTATTTGGTTTGACTGTAAACACATGTTGCTTTAACCTTATAAAATGTTGATAGGGTTTAGTGCGTTGGAATCAAATAATACTTGTTTGCCTAAAATCCTTTCATTTTTTGGGCCCTTTTCACCAACAGTGTAAGCATACATTTTTGCAAGTCTTACCAATTCTAACATAATTTTCGTCTTTCATTAAGCCAGGGACCTTCTTATTTGTTAATGGAATTCCGAAGATATTTTCAGGAACTTATTAGCATTAACTTAATATTTCGTGCAAAATGTATTACCTGTTTTCTCTGAAGCATTCTTTAACTGTTTAAGTCTTACAAGGTAACACTAATGATAATAAATTGCTTTCGAGCTTAAGCAGATTTCTATTTGACTCCAAATAAATTTTATTTTAAATTATATCTTGCAATAGCTCAATATTAGTGTTAATTGTACGGATGTGCCTTACAAATTCATTTTTTTGTTTTCTACAACAGGATCATACTTTTTGTTAAATTAACGATTCCACTACTACTTGGCATAACCTTACTTATAGTTCTTTAAAGCTTTATGCAACAATGTAAAAATATGAAGGACGCACTTGTGTAACAGGTGATTAAGTAATAATGGACTTTTAGCAAATACTTTAGACTAATATTTGATTGTTCCTTATTGCTAAACTAAGAAGTAACTATAGAAGTATTTTAGATTTACAATTAAAGTTCTCGTCACGATTGCAATGTATAGACTGGTATGATACTAATTTTCATCTAATTATATAGACACATAGGCCGCATTCAAGGTCAAATATCACCAACCGGTTATTACTTGTATTTGACTTAAAAAGAATTGTAGATATAAACAGATTCAAGCCATAAAGGGATGTATCAACTAAGATATAAATTATCAAAGTTACTTTTGCACGAGACAGATGTTTATCTGTTAATTAAGTTAGTTTTTTAATTCTCGAGGGGCCAAAAATGCCAAATTTGCCAAAAATTTGGGAGGTCACTGACGTTGAAATCATTGACATAAAAAATTGCCATAATTTTTTGGGGTTTTTGATCTTAAAAAAAATTTGGGGTGAATGACTGACATGACGTGTTGAGGTTGTTGCTCTGAGATTTTGACCCCTCTACAAAGGTCATTAACATGCGCAAAGTTGAGGTACATTAACTCAGAAATTCAGTTCGTTCACCCCCAAAATTGACCAAAATTGAGGTCAGTGACCTCAAAATCTATATTTTTGATTTATGTATATAACATCTTGGTATCATGTTTCACTTTTATGAACTGTGTTAGGGTGATTTCATTGACACCTGTTACTTGTTATGCCTGCAGAATACTTTCGGACGCTGTAGTTCATTATCGTCAGATTACAATTACGCAATAGTATTCATATGAACTTTTATCGTTTTTGATTATGTCAGATAGATGCATATATGGCACTTTGTTTATTATATTTACTGGCGTTTACCAAGAATATCCATTAGCAGCTGTTCTTAACGTTGCTAACATCATTTGAAATACTTTCTCACGTCTAAACTTGTTACGTCTAAATTATGTTGCATTTATTACAGTTCATAATCTTTGCTGTATAGGCGCTTCATTCTTGTGAGAGTTTTTTCTTGCATCAGTACCAACTACTTCCAGTTGTTGGCAATTAGTTAACGTTAACAAATCTACATGTATGTAATGTTAAAGTTTCAATTGAATACTCATTTATTACCTACAATTAATAGTCATGGCTTAAGAGAGCAAAAAATCAAAACTTTTACTAAAAACTCAACCAAAAACATGCACCTTGCATGACGTTTTGGTGCGACCACCAAGTAAGACTGCAGAACCATCCAAGGAGCCCTTCGAAGAGACAATGTCTATCGTATCAATAAGAGATAGCTATGTAGAAGAAAATCTTTCGAAGTATTTTGAACAGTAAGTATGATTTAGTTTAATTAATATTATAGTTCCTTTTTATTGATTCATATAGTATTTAGTACAACTAAATGTATTTATTTTTTCAGGATAACATTCAGTAGCAACAGTGGTAGTAACACCACCACCAACACCGCTTTAACAACAACAGAACCTCCAATATTGAGGGAAAGAATTAGTGCTCATATAAGAGCCCCTCATGCGGCAGAAAGAGCATCAACCCTGCAGGAATTTAAACCAAAAGTGTGCAATGGTTAAGAAAAATTTATATTGGCTATGTTAATAGTGATGTGATGGGGAAGGGTCGAATAGAAAGACTTAATGTTAATATTAGAAACAGAAAATGTTCTGCGTACGTTGGAAGAGATTGATATGTGTGCGTGTGTAAAAGTTATTTGTATGTAAGTTAGTAATTAAGTTTTTTTCTTAGTAGTAATTTTTTTAGTTTTAATGTATTCTTGTTTTGTTAGTAGTAATTTTTTGTAATTTAGGATACAGTTACTTTGTATATATTTTACGAAACGAATATACGTTTGATTTTATTATGCTTTACTGTTCACCGCAAAATATTTATATAATATGCGTAGGAAAGTGCAATGTCGAACGAGACAATTTTTATCGTAACCTATCTTGCACAAAAAATATGAAGATAAGCGATTCTGGAGTTATAAGTGTGTGCAAAAACTTCAACTTGTAAGTAAGTTAAGGAAATGTATTTGAAAACACTTAATTTTTTAGTAAACTCAACCCTTAACATGAAATAAAATGTGAGTATAAAGAAGAAGTGTGAGATATACATAGTTGAATGTGTAAAATACAAACAGGTTTTATAAAAGTTTTATTTCAAATATAATAAATTTGAACATACAATTAAAAGTAAGATTACTCAATTAACGAAATATCATGTTTCTTATTAATTGCTGTAAATATAATTCTCATCTTTGTGAAAACAGTTTTAAAATAAAAACAAATTTAAAAACTATTTTTAAGTGCTGTCCATGATATAAATGAATCAAACCAATTTTTTTTCAGAATATTTAGTATTTTACTTCTGCTTCTGATCTTACAAATATAATTAACATAATTGAAATATTTGCTTATGAGACATTCCATTTAACTGTAGTAAGTAAAATTATGCATGAAGCCATAACATAATGTTTGTCATTCAACTGCAAGTATACAGCTTTACTTCTACATTATAAAAAAACAAAAGATACTTTGTTATAATTGTAACAATCCTGAAATCCTTATAATAAATTGTCCTATCCGAGTAAATAATTCCCATCAAAACTTATTTCCTATTTCTTTCTGCATCTGTAATAATATTGTTAATAAATGTGATCAGTTGCAAACTCCTTTCCTACTTCGTTAAAATTTTTCTATAAATATCCGACCGTCCTCTTCCCGATAATTATTATTCCCGTTTTCGCTATATTTAATTCTTTGAATATAGAATCCTGAGAAATTACAACTGTACGTTTGCGAACTATTAAATCCTACCTGATAAACCGAGTCCTGCAGTAACCTATATCCTGCTTTATTATTTCCCATATTTTTCTATACAATTAATAACCGTATGGCAAATCAACTTAATTGTAACCAGGAAGTCAACCTTTACACGATCCTCTTGGAGTTTGTATCACGAGGGGAGTGTAGACGAAGTACTGAGGGACGTTGTTATTATCGACGGTGGTTACGGCCTCGAAGAAGTAAGTATTAGATGCATTCCAAAGACATACCCTCCCCTTACCTCGAGTTAATAGCGATCTGGAAGTGATTCCTAACACGATCCTCTAGGAGTTCGTACCATTGGAAGTGTAAACGAATCACGGAGAAACGTTACTATCATTGACGGTGGTCATGGCTACGAAGACACAATAACTTCCCGAAGAGCACTATAATTTAGTCCCTTTTCCCTAATTAATATAACTCCTCTCGGAGTTTTCACCACGAGGGGAGTGTCTGGAATTACTGCGTGACATCATTGACGGTAGTCACGACCCCGAAAACATAATAGTGTTACGAATAAGATCGTCCGCATCCAAACTATCTATTACCCAGTTTTGACATACACCTCCAGCCACATAAACCAGCTTTCAAGAATCATCTGGAAGCCTTTCTCCCACATAAAATTCACCAGCCCTCACTCAAACATGAAATCCTCACCACCAACGTCGATAATTGGATGTTTTCCTAGACATCCGCCACCACACACACCACCTCATTTTAATTACACCATATTCCAAACATCATGCTTACATAATTGCACATTTCATTCTTTACAATTTCATTACTCACAATCATCCATTCAGTCATTATAAATTTTCATTCATCCACGGTACAGTCTCCATAATTACCTTGTATTTATGTTTGCTTTAAAATGTATTTTAAATCCAGAAGTGAATTAACCCAATAAATACACAAGGTCACGTTCACGGTGCATTGAATACATTTTAGCGTAAAGCTTATTTTTACGATTTGCATTTTTAGTAACCATTTACTACATTTAAATTACCTCAAATTATCAGACGCTTGCTCTAATCATTTAAATCCATATTCGCTAATTAAAAACTATGAAAGAAAAAACGTTAGATAAGAATACTTACCTTTATAATAACGCTTCCTGAATTTCCATAGTTATAGCTTGACTCGTTCAGACACTACACATTCACTCCTTTTTCTAACCCACACATAAATGTACATGTCATTAATTTTCACTCCCAAAATAAATCCTTTTTTTGTGATAAAACACGTGTTCGGTTTTACTATTTGCAGTTAGCGACGCCCGCCGGCTGCCCCCGAAGCCAGACCGCCAAAACCGAAACCGGTCCAAGGACGACTTCAGACGCAGATCTTTGTCATTCCATTACCGCGAATAAATTAACTTGAACAACTAAAGGCATTGCACAGTTTTTATACATAAAAATTAAAACTTTAGATATATTTAACATTTATTTATTACTTAGTTATAATATACTATTCACTTTATTCTTTAGGTACATATCAATACTAAACAATAAAAGTTTATATTTAATACTTATTGCTTTAATATATCTGCATTTTTGTAAATATGCAGTACACCTCTCTATACAGCTCATTTTAATAACAAACGCTTCCTCGTTTATTACGATTTTAGATTTATAATTTCACTAAATTTGTATTACACCTTTCCTGCATATACTCCTCTGAACACATAATTTCTTAACTACATACCATTCATCAACATTAAATATTAAGAATTACACATGCTGATGCATTTAGTATATTGTTAGAAAGCTGATTCCCTCTGGAATACGTTCCTTGAGTCCCACTGACTTTCTCCAAAAAAAATCGCAAAGAATCTAACATTGGGAATCTCCTTAAATTTTGAGAAAATGCCCGATTCTTGATTTCTTTCGAAATGGCTATTTCTGGATTCTCATAGAATCACGCCGTTTGCACTAAAATGCGGTTTTCATGTAGGAGAATAAACTACAATGACATTTTTACAATAAAAATCAAGAACACCCTTAACAATGGATGCCATATTGGATTCCCTAAAATGGCCATTACTGCGGAACAGACAGACATATAAAATTCCTGTTTGAAATACAATTTAAGATTTGAATTAGAGAATAGATTAAAACATTTTTTTTCTAACTGTAACTCAAGTTTCCGGTAAACTACTCTTATCTTTTAAAAAAATCGGTCGCCATCTTGGAGTTTTTGAAATGGTGATAACTCGGGATCGAAAATACATACAGAAATACTGTTTTAGCCATTTGTTTCTTTTTTCAAATGAGATCATATTTTAAAGTGAAATGTGCCAAAAAAACAATTCATATATAAAATATATCGCGGTATAGAAAAAAAAACAGGAATTGCAAATACAATAATAAGCTTTCCTTAAACTTTTCTCCTTTTTACGGCTTCCGTAGTGAAAGCCCCACTTCGTTTTACATCTACAATATTTTCGCGTTCACAACCGCCATCGAGATCACCATCGGGGCCGTCTTCCTCAGTGATTGGCTCACTACGGTTCAAACACGGTTCACCACCACATCTACCGCAGTGAACTGCAAGAGAGACCATTTCGCCATATGTTTAGTCATAGTACCTAGGCCATCATGTAAGTCACTGCAGCAGTAAAATTTCCTAGCGGTGGTGGAACTAATTGGAACTAACATGTACACGGCACTTTGGGGTTGATTCCACTTAAGTTCTCGTCGTTTCAACAATCAAGACAACCGCGTCCGGATCCTTTAAAGATCGCAAAAATTAAACCGTTTGTTAAATGTAATAACAAAAAGGAATTTACTAGTTATCGTCCAATCCCTATTCTATCGTCACTATCAAAAATTTTTGAAACAGCTATTAAAATTAGATTAACATCTTTTTTGGAACGTAATCTTTGCAGTCAACAACCTCCTTCAATGTGTTTATACTAATATTAATAGAAATAAATTAGTTGCAAGTATTAATTTAGATTTATCGAAAGCGTTCGACATGGTCAATCATACCCTTCTGATAAATAAGATGGAGTATTATGGAATCCGCGGAATCCCTTATTAATCTCGTATCTTTCAAACAAGATTAGCGTCGTTGAAGTTTGTCATAATGATAATGGACGAATAATTTTGTATCAATACAGTAAAATAACATGCGGAGTACCGCAGGGGTCCATTATAGTACCTCTGTGCTTCACACTGTTTACTAACGAAATTCCTTACAACTTTAACGAAGCGATTGAACAGATAGTTAGGTATGCTGATGATACGAGTTTGGTGGTTACAGCTTCAATTGAAGATGAACTTAAACATTTAATAAAACAATAATAAATTACTATTCAATGTCAGCAAAACCAACATTATAATTTTTAAAAATAGAAATTCTTTACTGAAGGTACTTACCATTGATACTGTAGTGTAAAAATGATAAACAGTTGTAAAATTCTTTGGCTTGATATCGACAAGGATCTGCATTGGAATACTCATTGCAATGGAATTATTTCTAAATTAAATAAAGCAAAATTTATTTCACATTGTCTTAGGCCAATTGTCAGTTTGCATACGTTAAAAAGTGTTTACTTTGCATATTTGGAGCTGTTATCCGATACGGCATACTATTTTGGGGAAATGCTGTTTTATCGGACAAGGTATTTAAAATTCAAAAGAAAACGATTAGAGCCTTAGCTGGTATCAATACAAGAGACTCATGCCGTCCTTATTTCGAGAAATTCCAGATTCTTACGGCAAACAATCTTTTTATTCTTGAATGTGCTAGTTACATATATATATATATATATATATATATATATATATATATATATATATATATATTGAGATGATTCAAATTACGTGCAAGTAGCTATGTAAGTTGCATCGTGAAGTATTTCTTTAGTTGGTACGAAATGGTACATTTCATTAAATAATTATAGATAAGAATGATTAATAAACATTGAGATGTTTGTAAAATTTAAATATTTCTTAATATAATTTTATTAATGTTAAAATAAGTAATCGACAGCACAGTACATTGAAGTATAGGATATGTTTGTTATCGTTTTGAGTTAATTCAAGTTTTCAATTAGTTTTGTAAATTTATATTAAATAATATTCCCCGACAACATGTAATACAGGTTGTGGTTGACAGAAATAATGTTAAAACTAGATTTAGGCTGGTATCAATGTATCAATTCACATGTACGCAGCCAAGATTCTTGAAAACATTTGTATTAGTGCGTTAAACACATATCAGTGCAAAAATTATGAAAAAACAGATTAAGCACATTAGTGAGTAACTATAAAACATAAATCATGCAGCAGCTCTGGGATTATTGTGTGTGACAACATTCCGACACTAGTCGTAGAAGAACTTATAAACCTACGAAAGTGGTAAAATAAATTAATTTGTGACTTGAACATTAAGTTTAAACACTTACATTAACAGTTATTGTGTTTAAAAGTGTGAAATTTAACATTAAAATTATATAAACAATGTGAGGTTATGTTGTTTCCTCGCATAAAAATTTTTGTAAAAAGTATTTTAAATTGAGACAGTTTATATAAAATAAATTAGTAGAGGCAAAAACAGTGAGGTAGCCTCAATTTCAAGTTATAATTCCTTATATTTATGTCCATTTTGTTAATTTTAGTTTTTAAGAGTATTGGTAGAATTTAAATAATTTTCCTCTCAAATTGGCCGTAGGCATGTTTAAGATGAATATTTGGGTGTAGTAGCATTTCCCATTCATGTAGAGGTCATTTCCTGGCCTGTAAAATTCATAGAATTAGTGTAAATTCAATAAATAGGTGTAAAAATTAACGTAGTTATTAAGTGTAGGAATTAGTCCGTGTTTGGTTTCAAATTGTAGAGAAAATTATGTAGATTATGGAAATGTTTTTTAGTTTTAAGAAATGTTAAAGGGGACGAAAGTTTTAGGGCTTTAAAGAAATATCGTAATGTAAAAATTACAGTAGCCAATCAGAATTCAGGGAATATTCTTAGTAACTATAGATAACATTCGAAGATTTGGTCGTCAAGCAAAATCATATAAATACAAGTGCTTTAGATTCACAAACTCTCTTAATTTTCATCTTTTGCAACAACTTGCCAAAGTAAGCTGTTGCCAAATTCTTTTTTTGAAAATAATTTTTAAACAAAATAACATCACTTCGGTAAATTAACAAAGTGCGTTTAGTATCGGAAGTGTTTACGAAACAAGTGATAGTCTTTTGTCGGGAAATAATTAAATTAAGTTTAGTTTACCTTTTTAAATTTCAAATCGGAGGTTTTCGATAAGTTATAAAAATATTTCCGCAGTTTCGACTTTGTTTGTTTTAAAATTTATATTGTTTATGTTGGTATGGATATTTAATTGTGTTGTCTTCGTGTTTTTATCATTATACACCTTGTTTATCAAAAGTGTGTTTAATTTACAACAACCTTCAACGATCCATGCTTTTCAAAACTTATTTGAACTTAATTTAAGAAGAAGTGATGAGCCCAAAAATAAAGATTCGTCAATATTCTAATAACAATAGTGAAACTTACCTAAGTGAATAAGCTGGTCATATAAAAGAAAATTTGGATGTTAGCAAAGCAGAATTGGAGTTCGCAGGAGCTGTTGTCTACAAGCAACTTCAGCAGCAGTAACCCACAAAAGGAGGACATTCTATGTGAGTACTTTATTGTTGACATTGATACTTTATTGTTATGTTCATAATTTCAATCATTTGTAATAATCCTGATGTGCAACAACAGGTAAGCATGTCCCAGGGAATGTTATTTGTTCTAAAAATTTAAATGGTTTATATTAATATTGTTTTTTTATTATTATTCAAACGTAGTTATACTTACTTGTATGTCGAATTTCACTTTTTGTTGTAATCAAATCATATGTTTGCGTATTCACAGCGCATGCCCACGTATACTTTTGTTATGTAGAGGGTGTGACACAGGTATTAATTCGAATTAAAATTTATAATTCAATTTACTTGATCAATTTAGATACGATAAAATTAATAGGACATTAACTCAATGTGCTTTAATCATATTTACTATGATTATTGTATTAAAAAAAAATCAATATAATTCAAATTTATAATCATTTATTTTACAATGTTAAAAGTAGAGTTTCTTCTAAATTTTCATCCCTATCCCCTTTCATGAGTCTCATGTTCTACCAACAATGTATTATTTTTAATATTTAGAGTGTTAGCCTATAATATAAATAATTCCAATTTTAAATAATTACAATAATAAATTAATCATAATAATAATTATAAATATAATATAAACCTTAAACAACGTTAAAAGAATCGAGGGGAGGTTTAAATTAGTACAGTATATATATATATATATATATATATATATATATATATATATATATATATATATATATAGTTGAGATGATTCAAATTACATTCAAGTAGCTACGTAAGTCGCATAGTGAATTATTTCTTTAGTTTGTACAAAATGGTACAAATCTTTATATAATTCTGGATAAGCATGGTTAATAAACATTGAGATGTTTGTAAATTTAAATATTTTTTAATATAATGTTAATATGAGTATAATCCACAGCACATTACATTGAAGTATAGGGTATGTTTGTTATTGTTATGATTTAATTCAAGTTTTTATTTAGTTTAGTAAGTTTATTTAAACAATGTTCCCTGACGACATGTGATACAAGTTGTAGTTGACAAAAATAATGTTAAAAACTAGATATAGGCTGGTATCAATGTCACAATTCACATGTACGCAGCCAAGAATCTTGAAAACATTCGTGTTAGTGCGATAAACTTATATCAGTGCTAAAATTACGAAAAAGCAGAACAAGTACATTAGTGAGTAACTATAAAACATAAATTAAGCAGCAAATCTGGAATTATTGTGTTTAATCAACATTTAATGACCTTAAACTAGTGATTTGCAACATTTCGACACTAGTCGTAGAATAACTTATGAACCTACGAAAGTGGTAAAATAAATTAATTTGAGACATGAAAATTAAGTTTAAACACTTTCACAAACAGTTATAGTGGTTAAAAGTGTGAAATTTTACATTGAAAATTGTGTTAACAATATGAGGTTATGTTATTTCCTCACATAAAATTTATATAAAAACTATTTTATATTGAGACAATTTGTGTAAAATAAATTAGTAGAGGCAAAAATAGTAAAGTAGCCTCAATTTCAAGTTACAATTCACTATATTTGTGTCCATTTTGTTAAATTTAGTTTTTAAGGAAAAATTAAATTAATTTTTCTCTCAAATTGGCCGTAGGCATGTAAAAGATGAATATTTAGGGGTAGTAGCATCCCATATTCATGTAGAAATAATTTCTAGGCTTGCAAAATATATAAAATTAGCGTAAAATCATAAATAAGTGTGAAAAGTAATTTTGTTATTAAGTGTAGGAATTAGTTCGTGTTTAGTTTCAAATTATAGAGAAAATTATGTATATTATGAAAATGTTATTAGTTTTAAGAAAGGTTTACGGGGGCGAAAGTTATGGGGTTTTGAAATTATATCGTAATGTAAAAATTGTTGTAGCCAATCAGAATTTAGGAAATATTCTTGGTAACTAGTTAGAACAATCGAAGATTTGGTCGTCAACCAAAATCATATAAATAGAAGTGCAAAAGGATTACAATCTCTCTGAATTTTCCTCTGTTTCAACAGCTTGCTAAAGTAAGGTGTTGCCAAATTTTTTTTGAAAATATTTTGTAAACAAAATAACGTCACTTCGTTAAAAACAAAGTGCGATTTTAGTTAAAGAAACAAGTGATAGTCTTTTGTCGGGAAATAATTAAATTAAGGTTAGTTTACCTTTTTAAATTTTAAAATTGGAGGTTATCGATAGTTTATGAAAATATTTCCGCAGTTTCGACATTGTTTGTTTTTGAATTTATGTTGTTTACGTTGTTATGGATATTTAGTTGTGTTTTCTTCGTGTTCTTATCATTATACACCTTATTTATTGGAAGTGTGTTTAATTTATAATAACCTTCAACGATCCATGCTTTTCAAAACTTATTTTGAAATAAAGATAAGAAGAAGTGATGATCCTAAAATTAAAGATTCATCAATATGATAATAACATTAGTGAAACTTACCTAAGCGTATAAGCTGTTAATATAAAAGAAAATTTGGATGTTCGAGGAGCAGAATTGGAGTTCGAAGGAGCTGTTTTCTACAATCAACTTCATCAGCAGTAACCAAGAAAAGGAGGACATTTTATGTGAGTACTTTATTGTTGACATTGATATTACATTGTTGTGTTCATAATTTCAATCCTTTGTAACAATCATGATGTGCAACAACATGTATGCATGTCCAAAGGGAATATTATTTGTTCTAAAAATTTAAATGGTTAATATTATATTGTTTTTAATTCAAACGTAGTTATACTTACTTGTATGTCGAATTTCACTTTTTATTGTAATCAAAAGTCACAGGTTTGCGTATTCACAGCGCATGCCCAAGTATACTCTTTTAAGAATTTTTGTTATGTACAGGGTGTGACACGTATATTAATGCAAATTAAAATTTATAACTCAATTTACTTGAACAAGTTGGATACGATAAAACATAATTGGACATTAACTCAATGTGCTTTAATCAAATTAACTATGGTTATTATATTCAAAATCTTAATATAATTCAGATAAATAATCATTTATTTTATCATTTTAAAAAAATAAAGTTTCTTCTAAATTTTGATCCCTATCCCCTTTGATGAGTCTTTACATGCGACTATTATTAACAGTTATTATTTATTATTATTAGAATAGGGGAAATATCATTTCAATATATATATATATATATATATATATATATATATATATATATATATATATATATATATATATATATATATATATACAGGGTGAATCAGTTTTTATAGACAAACTTTAACACAGGATAGAACACATGTTTCTAAAAGAAAAGTTCCTATAAACATATGTCGTAGAAGGCTTCGTTTCCGAGATACAGGGTGTTGAATATAATTTTTTTTTCTCAAATTTTCATTATAAGTCATAAACGAATGCTTAGATTTTTTCATGTTGGGGGGATAATGTCTATTAATTAAGGGGCATAAAATAAGCGATAAGAATGTTTACAAACTTGCACAGTGGCGGAGTGGAGGGGGTGCTCTCAACCGCTTTCATAAACAGAACTTCTACACCAATGACTATTTTTTAAAAAAACTGTTATTTTCATTATCTACATACAGTTTAACAAAAATAATGTACCTTCTTCTGTTTCGAAATTCCTGTGCGTTTCCGAGTTATTTTGATTTTTAGTGTTTGATGTGGTACTAAGTTAAATAATGTGCTTTATGAGAATAACTGAATATAAAGTTTTTAATAAAAAAGATATAATAAAACATTTAGAGCCATTTTAGTACCTAACGATCGTTTCATTAAAATTTCAAATACATTTTCATTTATAAATAGGTATCCTCGTATAAAAAGAAATGCATAATTATTATTGTTATGCGGTCAATACTTTCTGTATAATTATGTATGTATCAATTTCGCCATAAACATGAATGTAGTTTTTAAGTGAGATTCTAATAAGTTATAGACCGCTGCTCACTTGCTCTCATTAAAGAGCCGCCACTGTATCAAGCCATACTCAAATACAAGAATTTTGTAAATTGAAATCTGTTTAGTACACTAATTGTAACAATCCTTATTTATTATTGTAACAATATTTAATTAATAATTGTGAAATTAATAAGAATTCTTAGCAATAACGATTTATAAATAAATAACAATAACACTAGTATAATAAAATTAGACACTTTGTTCAAAATGTAAACCGTTCTTTTCAATACACATTTCACAGCGACGTACAATAGAACGTCTTAAGCTAACTAAATGATGCACCCTTATTTCATTGCAACAAAATATGATACTCCTTGGAAAACAAGTAAGTATTAAATTTTATATTTTGAAACGACAGTTTGACTTTTTACAAACATTTGCTTCATATTGAATAATTTCACTGTTATTAATTATTGTTTTTAAATTCAAAAAGTTATTTCATTTGATTTGCCAGCTTTTAATTAGTGTAACATGCCGTTTACATTTAAAAATAGCGAACAAGCCGACATTTATTTTATTTATGGGTTCGCAAATGGGAATTCAAGGTACGCAGCTAGGGAGTATCAGGGAAGATTTCCAAATAGACGACAACCTCATCATTCCGTTTTTGTGAGTATCCATCGTCGATTTGTTAACCAGGGTTTGAAAAATGTAGATGGGGGCCGACAGAACAACCGTGGACGAGATAGAATTGGAGAGGGTATATTGCGTGAATTTAATAGAAACCCCACGACAAGTACTCGACGTACTGCTGTTGCTCTTGGTATTTCCCAAAGTAAAGTTTCCCGGATTTTAAAACGGGATCACAGACGCTCATATCATTTTCAACCTGTTCATGGTGTATGTCCAGGTGATGCCGAACGAAGACTTAATTATTGTAGGTGGGTTCTTAACTCCATTCAAAATAATAGAGATTTCTTATCCAACATACTGTGGACTGATGAATCCTGTTTTACTCGTCGTGGTATCGTAAACTTTCACAATCTGCATATATGGGCACATGAAAACCCACATGCCATTCGACCAAGAAGTTCTCAACATGAATTTAGTACAAATGTCTGGATTGGAATTTACGGCAACCACGTGTTTGGACCTTATTTCTTGCCACAACGTGTAAATTCAGTAAATTTCTTACAATTTTTAGAAGAAGAACATGTTAATATGTGGGAAGACATCCCTTTGAATTTAAGAGGACATTCTTGGTTTCAGCTTGATGGATGTCCGGCCCATTATGGCAGAAATGTAAGAAATTAGCTAAACAATAACTACCCGGGAGGTGGATAGGTCGTGAAGTCCAGTGGCGTGGCCTCCTAGATCCCCGATTTAACGCCACTTGACTTTTTGTATGGGGATTCATGAAGGAAAAGTGTATACCACTCCGGTTAATACACTTGAAGAACTTCACAATCGCATCAGAGATGCTTGCAATGAAATAAGGGTGCATCATTTAATTAACTTAAGACGTTCTATTGTACGTCGCTGTGAAATGTGTATTGAAAAGAACGGTTTACATTTTGAACAAAGTGTCTAATTTTATTATACTAGTGTTATTGTTATTTATTTATAAATCGTTATTGCTAAGAATTCTTATTAATTTCACAATTATTAATTAAGTATTGTTACAATAATAAATAAGGATTGTTAGTGTACTAAACAGGTTTCAATTTACAAAAGTCTTGTATTTGAGTATGGCTTGATACAGTGGTGGCTCTTTAATGAGAGCAAGTGAGCAGCGGTCTATAACTTATTAGAATCTCACTTAAATACTACATAACAATAATAATTATGCATTTCTTTTTATACGAGGATAATAACAATGGATACTAAAATAAACCGATAACCTACCTATTTATAAATGAAAATGTATTTGAAATTTTAAAGAAACGATCGTTAGGTACTAAAATGGCTGTAAATGTTTTATTATATCTTTTTTATTAAAAACTTTATATTCAATTATTCATATAAAGCACATTACTTAACTTAGTACCACATCAAACACTAAAAATCAAAATAACTCGGAAACGCACAGGAATTTCGAAACAGAAAAAGGTACATTATTTTTGTTAAACTGTATGTAGATAATGAAAATAACAGTTTTTTTTTTAAAATAGTCATTGGCGTAGAATTTCTGTTTATGAAAGGGGTTGAGCACCCCGTCCACTCCGCCACTGTTTGTGAACATTCTTATCGCTTGTTTTATGCCCCTTAATTAATAGACATTATCCCCCCAACATGAAAAAAATCTAAGCATTCGGTTATGAGTTATAATGAAAATTTGAGAAAAAAAAATTATATTCAACACCCTGTATCTCGGAAACGAAACCTTTTACGACATATATTTATAGGAACTTTTCTTTTAGAAACGTGTGTTCTATATCCTGTTAAAGTTTGTCTACAAAAACTGACTCATATATATATATATATATATATATATATATATATATATATATATATATATATATATATATATAGATCTGCATACATTCCAAACAAATTCAAACTTTCACAATTATGGAACTAGACAAAAGCAAACTTGAGAGCATCCTTCTCTAACTCTCAACTTTACACCAAAATAGTTTTGTTACAATCGACAAAACGGTTTACCAAAAAAAAGAAATCAGCAATTTAAATTTATTTAAACGCGGAGTGAGATAACCCATTTTACACAATTGCTGAATTCTTTGACTTTACCAGGGAACATAGTGTGTCACTGTGGATTCAATTTTCACAATGTTTCTAGTTTTGAAAGTTTTAAGTGTCTTATTGAAATGCAGTTTTTGATCATATATCAAACTGATGATGTTTTAATTGACTGTGATTTATATTTATGTGTATTTCATAATGTTATGTTAATATGTTACGTTATAGTGTATTGTTATCTTATATCTTCAGATGTATTACTGTTCAACACTACCACATAGGCGGTTTTTGAATAAACTTTACTTACTTTCTTGAGGCCTGAAAAACAGGGAACTGTGCTTTCTTGAATTTTAACGAAACAAGGTTAAGGAAAGTTTTCTTGTTCTCAACGTTAGACAAAAATTGCTCTTTTGGAACAGTGACGGCATTCGACGAAGTTAGTTCAACGCTCTCAGCTTACTTTCCTGTAGCTCGCCTCTTATGCACTGCGTCTTTCGTACTTGGTTCATACCCGTCGAAAACTACGGTGACATTTCTTCCGTAATTACGAAGAACATATTTCAAGTAGCCTTTGCATACGTTACCGTATGTTGCGTGGTGGGGCCAATGCGCACGATGTAAGAGATCTCCACTGTCGAGAACAAAGCTTGGATTTTCAGGCAATTCATTGCTAATCTTACACATCTTTTCTAGAAAATACAATTGCATTACTTATCGCTAAACAGTTTCACAAATCGTAGTGTTGAGTTGATGAACACGTAAAACTTCACTTGCTAACAATCGATTTCATTCCTGTGAAAAGTTTTTGCACTTCATAAAGCACATTAAATACAACAGAAACAACTCTCAGATCGCGCAGAAATACACAGGCAAAACGATCTGAGATCGCTGTTGACAGACAGGCGCCAACTTGTTTCGCAGCTCGCCAGCGAGAAGCTGCAGCCGGTGCGGCTCGACAACAGTCGCGGAGACGGAGCCTTCCAATAATTATATTTAAATCGTATCAACTTCAAATAACTATTTATTAATGGGAAAATTAGTTTTTTTTTCTAAAACATTACACACATCGTTAGCTTGACATTTTTGTAGAACAAAATTTAATGCCTAAAAAAAATTTTTTTTCAAAAAAAAGATTTGTTTTATTTTTTTTTATGAAATCTGACTTTCATTGCAATTATATGTTTCTAACCGGTTCTCCTGCAAGAAACACGCATTTTATTACTAACGGGGTGTTTTATGACTGTCAGTTCCCGCGAAACGCCATTTTTTAAAAAATCAGGATGCGGTCATTTTTTCAAAATTCAGATTTTTGACGATTTTTCTTGAGGACCTAAGGAACATATTCCAGAAGACATCAGCTTTCTAACATTTTTTCCGTCTCGGGTTTAATGTGCCTATACTAATTGTTAAGGCCAACGTTTTTTCACTGTTCTATTTATTTCGAACAACTTTAAATCTAGTTTTAATTCTATAATTTTTTTTATGAATGTCTCCAACCCCTTCCTTCTGTGTTCCATACTTTCCGTAGTTTCACTTCGTGTTGTGCGTACTACTTTTGTCATTTTTGTTAATGTACCATTGATTGAATCAAGTGTAGACATGGAATTCTTTCATTATAAATCAGCGTCCTTAAAACCACTAACCTTGAAAAAAGAACCACGTGGGTATGCACCTAACCTTGAAGAATAATTTACATTGATCCATTTTTAGTTTAGACCACGATCATTCGTATTCTGGTTTTATAGCTAGGATACAGACAACTTTTTGAACTGGACACAGTTTAGCCAATACAAGAATCGCTTAACGTTGACCAATATTTTGGTATAGACAGCTACTTGTCGTATGATGTTTCTTTGATCACCACTAGACGACCAGTGACCTTGAACTGGTCCAGAATCGATCCTATTTGGCTAATTGGGTAGCGTAACTATGTATGTTTTAATTCATATAACCGAGCTGGTAGCTTAGTGGTGACACGACCTGCTTAGCATTCGGGAGGTAATGGGTTCGATGCCAGTTACTATCTACTATATATGAGGTTTTTTCAGGAGGTTTTCTTCATACACGTGTAGCGGCATGGTCACTGCGTATATGCACAACATGTACGGCTACTTAGGCGAATGCTGAGCTAGTATTTTCCCCCTCAGAACCCTAACTCCGTTCCTGCCGATCTTATCCTGACCACACCCATCTTTAATCTCACCGTGCATATATACGTAATGTATGTATGTACGCTGAGAATCCATGATTGTGGCTGAAGGAGCTCGGAAAGCTCGAGCAGCCCGCCCGTCCACTTAGGAAGGAAAGAAATACGTGGCCCTTTCCCTTTTTTTCCTTTTCATAATTCATATAGGGGTATAACATGTGTAAGAGAGCGATAGGTAGATAGGGAATTTACCCAACTGTAAGGTTTGTATCTTAGTTGAAATTTGTTTCTCAGTTAAACGCTTTGTTTCCTAGCTAAGGAGTGGTTATCATCAGATCCAGTCTAAGGTGAAGGCGTGTTTCTCATCTAAAGGTGTACTGACCTGCAGCTGTATAAAAATATATTACTGTTAAGTAATTATAAATCTTTGTATAGGTTCAGGGGGGGTATTAAAAAATTACTGTTTGTGGTATGTATTGGTGTCCTACCTAAATAAAGAGAAGTCACAAGTTTACAGTTTTTTTCCTTAAAATAAATTTACAATTCTTATAGGGCGGAGAATGAATGACGTGATTAAATTAATAATTACATCTATCAAAAAAGGTAATTTAAATAATGTATCTGCAGCTGTCCCTCTGTTTGAATATCCCGCTGGCGTTGTCGATTCTGACCGTCTACGTAATTCACTAAAACGTAATGTTTAGTAACTCGTGCGGGTGTTCTAAGGGCAAGTAGGCAAAATATTTGTTTAATTGTGTTGTTAATAATGTGTCGGATATTCTAAATTGGTTTCACAGGTAAGTGATAAATTAACATAACATATCATAACAGTTAACCTATTCCCTTAATGTGGTAGACAAAACAGTCCCTGTCTCGTTTATTTCGCAATGTTTCTCTTTAGTGTATGTACTTTTACATCTATCAATCATTGTCCTTTCCTTGCTACACTACTTCATTATACAGTCATTCTTCATCTTGTTCCGTGTCGTTTTACCGCATGCGCTTCTCAGGAATCGCATGCTCATGGCATTTATATTTCCTTATTTTTTTAACACACCCATGTCTCACTTCTATACAGATGGGACAAACACGTCATTATAGATTGCTCGCTTTGCAGCTACGCTCATGCTTTTTTTTTCATTATCGTCCACATATTTCCAATCACTTTCCTTACAGCATTGACCCGTCGTCCAATTTCGCCATCTGCAGTGAACATTCTACCCAGATATACCAAGTCGTCCACTTGTTCCACAATTTCATCATGCAGGGTAAATACTTTACTTCCCTTTTCACCTATGCGATTGAACACCACGATCTTTGTTTTGTTTATGTTTCCCTTTAGGTCCATGCTGTCACAAACTATATCAAGCTTCCTCAGAGCTGTTTGTAGCTCATCCGCATTCTCGCTTAACTAGACTATCAGAATTCGTACGTTTACGTCACCAACAATTGCACCATCTGTATCCGTACATGTTTGCTTCGTACATTTATCCATGTATACATTGGACAATCACGGTGACATCACACAGCCTTGTCGCACTTTGCTCAATACTGAAGTATTTACTCTCACCCCATCTCACCCTAACACTAACTAAATTACATTTCTTAATACATATACCAGGATTAATTCGGGTTGTAATTAACTCAGTTAACATTAATTTTGAGTAAATTTATATTTCAAAATTGCACATAAATAGAAAATTTTTATTTACGTGAATAACGACTGGCTAAGTGAAATTAGAGGAAAATTGATTCTGGATGATTTATGATAATTCGGAAATGGTTCTATTAAATAGATTAATTAGTGTGCACGTGTTTGTAAAATGTTACCACCAATTGAAATTTTGAATCTTGGGTAATGAAACATTCGCTATTTTAGTTTTAAGGCGATTGTTCTTAAGGGACGTGATGGAATACGGTTGTTTTAAACACGTGGTGTGCATAATGTTTAGATGAATTTCAGTAACCAACACAATAAGGTAGAATGAAATGGTATAACGGTGGAGGCAAAGTGAAAATGAAAATGACGGTGTTATACGTGTAGTTGGTGGGATTCGTAATTCAGGTGGATGAACGGGATCGGGCTGGAGTACACAGGACTAGGTGGAATGTAGAGGAAGGTATGTAGGACTAATGATTCTTATAGTGGTGGTGATGAAATTTTTTATTATTTTTATGTATAATTTCATAAGGGATTGCGTGGGAGGAGGGAATGTGAATAAGATAACTGTACAGGGAAATCCCTTATGGTTCAGAAAGTTACCAAGCCTAGGTATTACTGTTGACAAAGTGTTATCGAAACGTTTAGATTGTATAAGTTTAATATAAAAATACACCATTAAAAAACCCAAAATAGATAAGTATTTTAATATGTGTAATATTGGTAAAGGTTTACATTTTCACGAGTTTATCTTCCTCACATTTTAATACCAATCGATTCAACGATTTATGTAAATCGCATAAACGTAATGCCACATTACTGTGCCGAGAAAACCATTTTTTCCCAGTGTTTCATACCAGGTAGATCTAACGTAAACGTTTTAGTTTAAATTTATTAATTCCTTTTGGGGCTGTTGTGTTAAATTAATTTGATTATTGTTGTCTTTATCTGTGAGTCCAAAATTACTCCCAGATACATTCGTGCTAAAGTTTTTATTTATATATTTTTTGTATTGATCAAAAGTTTCGAAAACCGTTCGATGTTACAATAAATTCTGGTACGAATTTTTATGGTATAAAAAGAGTATTTTTAACCAGTAGTCTGAATTTTTAAGAAATTGTTATTTTATTATCAATTACCGTTTAATTATAAATAAAAAAGGTCTTTTCCATTTCTAACTATAACCTATCTAAGGCTGACTTCATCATAGTGTCATTTTTAGCGCCCAGAAGATGTAGTTAGGGTTATTTTCGCATATTTCGCCCCTAACTAGAGCACTTTTCTTAGTCTCGTCCTTGGGGGTAGGAAACACACGGGAGCCTCTAATGTTCTTGGTTTCACCCTAAGCCTCAGAATGTGAGCTCTGATTGGGGGACTAGGTCCTTCGTCGTCTCCTTGGTCCTTAACTCACGCTCCAGTCGTAGGGTGTGCTCTGATTGGAGGCCTACGGGTTAAGCCACGTACCCACCATCTCATAGGAGGACATAACTTGTTCCAGAGGCTCAGCCTCATTGCATGCGACCCCACTTCCGACAGTTTGGGCTCTGCGTTGACATTCGTTTTTAACAGACAGGGCTACACTACGCTAATAACAGATAGACCCTATTTCTAATAGCTGGTCTCCGTTCCACCAGTTAGGGGCTCCATTATAAATTTGAACTAGCATTCTAACACTAGGTCCCATTTCAGTTCATGGGGCTGCAGTAGGGCTTTGTGTAATTAAAACAGTAAAGTACCGAAAACAATTTATTTACCACAATAAAATTGTACAAACAGGCCCCCTGACTTGTTACGGTATGCCTTTTTGGATTGCTAACAGTTAAGGCTCCGTAAGGACGCTGTCTTGGGACCCATTTCTAACATCAGACTTAATTTTGTGTGTCTTTTTGTCTTTCTGACTGTGGTTCTGCTTGCGAAATTTATGAAAATTACTGCTACCCCATCTGCTATGTTCATGCCACCTTTTAGTGGCGTACTTTAAAAGTGAATGGTAGTTTCCTGTTATTGGTTTATCAGTAGCATTTAGCGACGTATTTTCACAACTGACAATTATTTCCTGTTTGATTGTGGCTATAAAGATCTGTATCTTCGAGAAGAACTTTTTAAAAATGTATATTTTTATAATACACTATTATAAACTATGTACTGTTTGTTTTAAAAATAAAAGGTGAAAAGGTCTTAATGGTTTATTATATATTTGTGTTTTATATATGAAACAATAGTTGAATAAGATTATATTAGAAGAGACCAAGAAATGGACAACCTTTTAGACTTACTAGGAATCTAAAAAATTTCAAATCCCGCAACAGATCTTTTATATTTTCCAATAATTCATCGATTTATGTAACTGTGAACTAGGCCATCATTTTTGAACAGTATCAGCATAGAAACTCATCTTAAGGATCGCAATCCAAAAATTCTACCTAGCAAAGTGTATCGCTACATGATGGTAATAAATAAATTGAGATTGAGTTTGTAGCCAAATTATTTTAATTTTGCGGGAATTTGCAGTAGCTTACAGATTAACCTAGTTCGGATTTGAAAAATCATTTAGTATAAAAATATTGTAACAACCCATTTTGAGTTGTATTAAAATATACCGTAATTTACGTTCTTCCTTCATTTAGTTACAGTTATAGTTATAGTTTAGTAAATAAAAAAGTCTTTAATTATTAATGAATTATAAGTATGTGGTAGGCAACTTAACTTGCATTTTGGTGTAACTTAAGTGCATATCTTCTTAGGGGTTTATATTCCCATATCTTTGAATTAATTTTTTGCGCACATTTTTTCGCGCACCGCTATATCACCTGATATCGTAAGCGTCCTTTCGAGCATTACTTGATGAACCTTATGTTCATTAGGAAGCCATTTTTGGGTTTTCACCTACATTTTGTGAAAAGTACCATTGATTTAATGGTAAGATACATTTAACTCGTCTGATATTAAAATTTAAAACATTTGCTTTTTGCAGACACTTTTACTCACTTTTACTTTTGCTCACTTTTACTTTTGGTATTTTCGATACTCATGATTACAATTTTGCAAGTAATTCAGATCTAAATTTAGATCACATTTTTATTTGAATTTTCGAGAGAATACAATAAACACTGGACTATTCAAATTTCATGAAGATAAATTTGTAAGAAGTAAAATTCAACTTTGGTATGGTTTACAACGTACAGCATTGTTATTACGTCATATTGCGCAATATTTATGCAATGATTACATCACCTTTGGTTTACATTTCCGTATTCGTTTTGATACCAGAGGTTATCAAAAAGTTGTGTACAAAATTTTCAAACAGGTATTTACACCTCTAATTTAGTAATTTAAGGCTATTACAACTAGTTTTTAAGATATATTTTATATAACTCTAGATTTAAACGTTTAATAAGCGTAGTTTGTATATTTTTTTATTTTGACATTTTGGTAAATTTTTTATTGTATCCTCGGTTTAGACAATGGCATTATCTTTTATTGAGTGTTTTGAATCGCTGGTTATTTTAACGATTTGTTTTGAGAACATTTACACCTATTTATTTATTATTAAATTATTTACACCAGGGCTTTTAACACCACTATATTATAAAATTTAATACAGCGGATTATTATTTTATGAAGTAAACTTAGGAAGAGCCTATATGTAAAAAAAAAAGGTTTGCTTTTAAGTAAATAAGAAAAAGTTATTCACAATTAGATTATACAAAACACAAACGATGAAAGATAGATATGTTATTAACGGCTAAACAATTTAAACTGGTTAACAACAAACAAGGCAAATGCGTATTTAACTGAATAATTAGAAAAAATCACTATTGGTAATTAGAAAAGCTCCAAAAGTTCGACTTCATTTTCATTCTCGATAATTAGCATAGCTTACTAACTATAACCATATTTATGTAATAAAATTACTCAGTGTTTTAGAAAAATAATTCAGACCTGAAAACAGGAATAAGACGATTAATTAGTCAAAAGTAGACTTTAAGCTAAGTTGAAAACTACTTGTGAAAGATTTCTATATTTTTGTATTCTCCCCGTAAAGAAGATTTATATATTTTGTCGGAACCTAGTGGTGTATTTCTAAAACTATTTGGGATTTACAGTAATAGAGGTTGATCGTGGCTCCACCTAGTGGTGTATTTTAAAAGTTCATGTAGATGTAGGATCGGCTACTGCTCCGAAACTTGTCCTCGAGTCGTAGTCCCTTGCAGGGCCCTCTTGTTTGTTATAGCGGGAAAACTCAAAATTTGAAACAATATTTTAATGATGGAGGTCCCATACTGTCTCACAGGACAGCGTGAGGTTTCATAAACTTGTTGCGGTCTTAGCTCTGCGGCAGAGGATCCTTTTGGTTGTTTGTGGTGCCATCTATTGTGTATTTGAAAAAGCGAATGGGTTCTCCTGTAATAGGGTCTGATCGGGGTTCCATCTAGCGGCTTATTTTAAAAGTATTAGAAGGCGGGAAAACTTAAAATTTGAAATATTATCCCGAAACTAGGGATTCATACCATATCACAGGATAGCGCTGTTTCACTGTAACTTGTACCTTGTGCCCATTTGAGGACTCCCGTTTCGCTATCTTGGCGGCACGTGTTTTGGATTTTCGCCATCTTGTTTGCGCTATCTTGTTGCCGTTGGTCTTTTACCGCCATGTTGCTTGCACTACCTAGTTTCCGGATCCTGATTCCACCTAGTAGTTGTTTGTGGAAATTTGAAAATAGTATTCTAATGTTGGGGGCCTTATACCAACTTATAGAACACCGCTAAGGCTCCAAATAACTTGTTTTTTTATCGTTGTTACAGCAGAAATGAAAAAAGCAAGAGGTGTTAATAATTTAATACATATAAAACAATAACTATAAAGGTTAAATCTACAAATGAACGAATAATAAATTAAGAATATTCTTTGTCACCCGATATGGCATGTGTACACCTTCTCTAAAGCAACGTGTTCCCTGTTTCAACAAAAAAAAATAAAAAAACAGTAATATTTCGTCCTTACAGGTTTAGTAATTATATGATCAATTAACATAACCCTATAGTTGTAAATACAGCTCTGATTAAAATTCTTTCAATATGTAATAAGTAAATATAGCTTTTAAATTATTATAAGTTTTGTTATAAACGAATAAGTTCAAAAGTAAATATGTAATTAAAAATTATTATAGAATTTACATCCGTTCTACATACATAAAAACAAAATTTACAACGATTGGAGCTTGTAGCTTGATAGCGCAGTTGGTTAGAGCGGTACTCTAGCAAAGTACAGGTCGTAGGTTCAAATCTTATTCGAGGTAAACTTTTTATTTATGTATTTAATAAAATTAATAATAATTTTTAAATATAACTTTTGATTTAATTATAATTTACAGTAGAAACACTCTACATAATATTAGTCACATTAAATAAAATGCATCTAAATGTTATTATTAAGTATAAAGATCTATTTAAAATCTGTGCGCTGTGTAAATCTTGAGCACATTTTTACCGTATCCTTGATTCAACTAAATTAATGAGGCGTTTTACAAATGTCATTCAGATCAATCAATTAATTAATTAATTAATTCATGGTTTTTATTCTAAGAACTCGTGTACAAATACATTTTAGGAAAATACCAAAATACTTATTACACAGCCCGTGGAAAATCTAGTGCTTCATACTTATGGTGTAAGCTAGAGCGATCGTTATAGCTATTGTAAACATGATGATTGAAACATTAATTTTTACTATGAAGTAATAAATGATAATAAAAAAAAGGCCATACAGAATCAAGTCAGGGGGTCCCAAAATAGGATATAGGACTGTGCTCCAGTACTGAAAAGGAACAAAACAAACAAAGTTTTGATGGCCGGTACCGCCGACGTGACGGTACACAAAGTCTTTACTGAAAAAAAAACACTTTATTTTGATGAGTGTGTATTGGCATTTCAAACACGTATATATAGAAAATAAGAAAGGTGGTCATAGCCATTTCAAATACGTACATCAACCAGATAAAAGTAGTGTTGATGGTGATGTATTAAAAACCTTTTACTTTTTTTATTTTTTAAATAAACAAGACAAGGCTCCAGATTTCAGATTTCAAGTTTCCCTTTATGATGCGAACTGAAGAAAATAAGGCCACAGCAGAACCCCAAGTGGAAAGCCAACAAAGCACGCGGAAACAAGTTAGAGGACCTAGCTCTTAGAAAGCGGGGACCAGGCCGGAGCCCCAGCCCTTGGAAAATGGGACCCTGACAGAGCTCTAACCTTCGGAAATGGGGCCGCAGTAGAGCCCCAGACGGCAATCCAAAACGGCACACGAAAGCAACTCAGGGGAATTTGTGTTAGAAATGGGACCCAGAGCAACCCCTAGCTGGTAGAAAAGCGGATTCAGGCGGAACACTGTCAGAAATGAGACCGGCAGTTGAGAGAAAAGAGGGGTCCCAAGACGGCGTTAAGATGGACGGAGCTCCAACTGATGAAAAAGGGACATGAGTAGAGCCAAGAATCACCATAAGCGACTGTGTGTTGCTTTTCCCCAGAGGCCAGACTGTCAAAAAGGCTTTGATTAAGGGCGAAAGATTCCAAAAAGGGTTTAAATTGAAACAAGAATTCAAAATATTATTAAGGCACAGTAATACTGTCTGCGTCAAAACAGAGGACAGTGAAAACTGAAACTTTGTTGAACATGAAAAATTAAATACCAAAAATTCAAGTAATGTGACTATTAAAAAATGTGTTCAATGTGCTCGCCATTACTTTCCAGGCAGTAATAACGCTTACCAAGATTGCCAAGAATGTTTGTAAAAATAGTCTGCTATATTTTTCTGAAAAAGGTCAAAATGTTTTCACGGAGTTTATTAATTGTTGCCGGTAAGTTTTCCCTAAAAACGACTTGTTTCAGCATATCCAATACATAAGCATCAACAGTTGTTAAATCAGGTGAATGAGAAGGGCAAGGAAAGTCCGTGTAACGGAAAATTACGCGGCCTCCATCCTGTTGGAACCATTGCGCATGGAATTGAATAGTTTTGGCACGCAAAATCATCTAGGGTCGACATTTGTTCTCTATGTCTCACCTGACTTCTACGCTCGTCTTCCACGAAGTAAAGAACCACTAAGCCACTACCTGACACTGCGCACCAAATAGTTAAACGGTTACTATGAATGGGTTTTTCTATGATGGTGTTTGGTAGTTCCAAACCAAGAAAACGATTTGTCGGTCGATTCATGAATCCATTCGGATGGATGTGGCATAAGAAACAAGGGTTATTTATAAACCGACTGAAGACTAAACCACAGTACACCGCTCTTGCTTGCTTGTCCGTATTATTCAGGCGTTGCTCAATCTGTATTTTATAGGGAAAACCACCAATCATCTTAAACGATATTCGAGTAGACATTTGACCCAAATTTACTTTTAGAGACCTCTTTTTCGCGATCCTAACACTTGAAATAGCCTTCCTTGGTGCGCATTAGTTGCCACGGTAACTGGACGACTAGTACAGCCTTTGCGTTGAGTTAGAATGCTCTGTCTTAACAAGTCCTTGTTAGTCGATGGTGATTTCTGAAACTTTTTCCGCAATTAATTGGCAACCATTATAGGCCAGTAATCTTACACTTCAGACTTAGCGCCAAGTCTGGTAGTTTTGATTGACTCGTTTATGATTTTAGTCCAATGAATAACACAAGTTTGTGACCTCGAGTGCCGAAAGTAACTCTGTCAGAAATTGAAAAAAACCGCGAAATTTTCGACTTTTTGGGATTTTGCCGTAAGGTACTAGTTTTCGATAAAATTTACGCAGTAATTTTTTAAACTAGGCTGAATTGGCTACAATATGACGCTAAAAGTGTCTCTGAGAACCCAATAGTTTCCGAGATAAAGTCTTTTAGAGTGTATCGATTTTTTCGAACTTGTCAATTTTAGCAATATTTTAGACGTCACTCTAGCAGCACTAGTAGGCGCTCTTTGATATCAGACGTTCCTGGAACTACACAAGTAATTCAAACTCCGAGCGATGTACTTCCAATTACCTCCGACCGAGTGATATGATATGATGCACGTTTATAACCTAACCTAACCATTTTTTTTAAATTTCAGTTTTTGTCTATCCTGCTACCCATGACGTGAATGCCGTTTGAACTCAAAATCTACAGAACGTCGCATGTCGGTCCTACCGTGAGTTTGTGTTTTATATGTAAGGAGACTTTAAGTGAGCGTGAAGTGCAGTTAGTGAAGGAAAGAGGTGTAAAAACGCCATCAAGGGTCACGAGATCAGCCTCTGAGCAGTTCAATCTCAGAGAACATTGTTGTCTCTGTGGAGACAAAATAACTGAAGAGTTTCTTGTGACAGAACGGAAGAAGAAGCCAGAAAAAAGGAACAATGTCATTACAGTGGAAAAGATGTCTGTCAATGAAACAATTTTGAAAACCGCTGTGAAACGTGGTGATGAATGGACTCTTAAACTAAAAGAGTGTATATCTGAGAACACCGATTTGGTATCCCTTGATGCGAGAATTGATCGGTTTTGCCAAACAAAGCTCTACCAGGCATAATCAACAGGAAACTCCAGGAGGAATCGTCTGCATCCCACAGTTAATGAGGCTATGAAAGTGATTTATTCATTTCTGGAAGAGAACGCGAAGGAGCGTCAGTTCTCCCTAGATGAACTCATGGACCATATAGAAGGTGAACGACTCAACGACGAACAGTCAAAAATAGTTTGTTTGAAAAGTATGGAGAGGAAATTTTGATCGTGGAGACATCTTCCAAACACACGACTTTTTGTTTTAAAAACACAAGCCAATAAATTCTCACTAATACATGGTATGAGAGTAGAAGCTCAGATCCTCAAGTAGAAAGAACACGCGTGATGAAAGCAGCTGATGAAGTCATATGAGGGGACATACTGTCGGAAGTGTATGACACAAAACAATTCCCACCATCCGACGACTTTTTACAGACTGTAAATTCATTTATCCCTGATTCTTTGAAACTATTGTTGGAAACAGTAATTTTAAAACATAAACAAGGCTGCTTAGATCCCTATAGAAGAAGTGCGTTGCTCTTGCACATTCAATAATATCATCAGTAAGGCCCCGCTCGTTCATCGTTCGGGTCAAATCATCTGGTTGAGTTATTGCTAACGCTTGGATTTTCAGCTAGTTACAAGGAAACTATGCTTTTGGAAACCTCGGCCATCATGCGATCAGACCAACTCGTGTTAAAGTACTCCTCAATATCGTTTGTGCAATTTATATTTGATAACGCGGACTTTAATTTGAGCACTTTAGATGGGTTGGGTACTTTTCACGCAATGGGAAGTATAATGATTGTGACTTCACATGATTCCTTATGTCCCGAGAAACAGATAGCCCGTCTGACCAAGTGCACTGCTTGTGAACTTGTACAGAGAAATCCTCCTATTCAGTTGGAAACCTTCCAAAAAGTGCCATCCAATCAGGGTTTGTCAGAAATTAAATTTGTTAACCTTGACAATATTCACTCGCTACCTGAAGAAATTGTACTACTTCCTTTAGATATCTTATGGTTATATGGGAAAGTTCAAACAAAGGTGGACATCCCGGGATGGAATGGGTGCATGGAGGAAGCAACAGCAGAGAAACATCAAAAACTATATGTCTACCATTCTTCAACCATCCCCCCTCAAATTACGACACAGTTCTAACAACTCTTCGTCTCGCAAATGAGAAATGCCGAGCCCATGGACAAAAAACCTACGTGGTTACTTTTGACAAACCCCCTACACGTTAAAGCCAAAGTGATAGTCGCAAACTGTCAGGGCACTGATTTGAGCAACGTTGGGTGACGCTAGGGGGCTTCATCTACTAATGCCCTTCATGGGAACAATAGGTATGATTATGAGTGGAAGTGGTCTAAAGGAACTGCTCTCGACAATTTATGCTGAAAAAAGCATTGAGAAGATGTTGTATGGCCATGCGTATTCTAGACCGGTGAGAGCCCACAGTTTGGTGGCTCTTTCCTTGGCAAATGAAGTTTTGAAAACAATTCAGTTGACAGATCTGTATATCTGACAGCTCACGAAAATGAACAGTATCAAGAACTTATGACGAAATTTACAGATGCCCTTTGCAAGCTTGAAAGCAATGCACCAACCTCTAACACTGTTTCACAGGTTGTGTGTCCTAAAAGAATCGGATGAAGATTTGCGAGAGTTCTTCACATACGAGATGTCACCAATCCCAACGTCAATATTCACTGAAGAGGGAATGAGAAAGGGCACAAAATCCAACTTGTATTCAGTATTTCAACCTGTAAACTTGAATGAGAAGGACGGATCAACGAAGTTTGTAGCAGTACATGGAGGGCATCTACTTCACAAAGTTGTGTCGCCTCGAAGCCCTTCATTTGGTGCGATAGCTGACAGATACGCGCAGTACATTACTGCTCACCATGGCTCAAACGATGGTTACCCCACAGATGCTGTACAGAAAAACACAAAGAGCTCTTAGCGTCTTCGAAGTATAAAGTCAAACTCGTCACCAGAGACAATCCTTGATGAGAAAACCATTCAAGAGAAATTCTTATCTAATGACAAAAACAAGATCCGTTTCATAAACCTGCAACAACTAAAATGGGAAATGACAACATTCAAGTACTCCAAGCTGAGGAAGAAGCTGATAGGCTCATCATCACTACAGCTGTAACTGTTGCCACTACCTATGATGTAGTGGTCGTCGTTGGTGAGGACATAGACTTGCTGATCATACTCACTGCGATGTCAAAGCAACGTGAATTTTTTTACAACAAATGTGGAAGAGGCAAGGCATCAGATGCCATGTATTTCAGCATCGCCTCTTCAAAATCGTCATTGGAACCAGAGCTTTTCCTCTTCATCCACGCCTTTAGTGGTCGTGACTCGACATCCTGCTTCTTTGGCTTAGGGAAGAAGCAAATGATGTCCATGGTCGAGAAAAATTCGGACGTTGAAAAGGAATCTGCGATTTTTCTTGTCACCAACTCTACACCTGACGAGATAGCATGAGCAGAAGAGCGAGTCATAATTGCTCTATACGGAGGCAACCCCAACACCCACAATCGTGACGAGTTGCGGTACCAAATATTCGCCAGGGCTGCGACGAAAACCAGCTTCAATCTGGTCCGGTTATCTCCTACACGAGACTCTGCTCGATTTCACTCCTTATGGACATCAGTTACAAATTGTCCTTGCGTTAACTTATACACATTACCTCTCATTCATTATTTTTGTATTATTTATGTTCTACTTAATTTTATTATTATCTTATTCTATCTTATTTCTAATCAACTGCTATGTACAATCTTCCTACACGCACAGGCGTGGTTGGGAGTCATACTGAACACTCTCTCTTGGGTGTGGATGTCCACGTCACAAGGCTTCAGCCCCAAAATGATGACCAGAGACGCAGCCCCACAACACCTCTTGCGGATGATTTCTTGCGGCTGCAAGAAGGGTTGTGGGAACGCGTGCAGCTACAGGAAGTCAGAGATGAGATGCTCATCAGTATGCAGGCACTGCAGCGGGACCTCCTGTGATAACGTATCCGATGTTACAGTAGTAGATTCCCTAGAAGGTGACGATCTGTCCGATGTCGACATGGGAGATCTCTTGTGGGCACAAGACATCGGCGATACATAGCCATCCCCTGATGAGGATATGCCATTCCGATACGACGATCCAGATGCGGACGAACCTCAACCGGGCCCTTCCAAAACAGCTAAAACTTAATTTATTGATTATCTTGAGTAACTCAATTGCATAACTGATTACAAAATGTGTGATGTACCTATTAACTTTTTATTTGTTGTAGTTACATTTTTTATTTCATTATTCATAGCTTATTATTAAACATCATCGTTAACACTTCTCAGTTTCTTTTTTAACATCCCATCATAAAATGTACAGGGCTTCGATATAATATCAGGGGTTCAAAATTTTGTATTGACAGACATCTTTTCCACAGTAATGACATTGTTCCTTTTTTCTGGCTTCTCCTTCCTTTCTGTCACAAGGAACTCTTCAGTTATTTTGCCTCCACAGAGACAACAATGTTCTCTGAAATTGAACTGCTTAGAGACTGATCTCGTGACCCTTGATGGCACTTTTACACCTCTTTCCTTCACTAACCGCATTTCACCTTCGCTTAAAGTCTCCTTACATATAAAACGTAAACTCACGGTAGGACTGACATCCGACATTCTGTAGATTTTGAGTTCAAACGACATTCACGTCATGGGCAGCAGGACCAACAAAAACTGAAATTAAAAAAAAATGGTTAGGTTAGGTTATAAACGTGCATCATATCATATCACTCGGTCGGAGGTAAATTTAACTGCATCGCTCGGAGTTTTAATTACTTGTGTAGTTCCAGGAACCTCTGATATCATAGAGGGCCCACTAGTGCTGTTCGAGTGACGTCTAAAATATTGCTAAAATTGACAGGTTCGAAAAATCGATACACTCTAAAAGGCTTTATCTTGGAAAATATTGGGCCTACAGAGACACTTCTAGTGTCATATTGTAGCCAATTCAGTCTAGTTTAAAAACGTACTGCGTAGGTTTTACCGAAAACTAGTGCCTTAGGGTTAAAATCGGCAAAATTTTGCGGCTTTTTCAATTTATGGCAGAGTTGCGTTCGGCGCTCGAGTTCACAAACTTGGATTATTCATTGAGCGAACATCATAAACGAGTGTGCAAAAAAATCAGAACTACCGGATTTGACGAAAGGTACCTCCCCTTTCAGGCGACAAGGTTACTGTACTATTAACTAACTAGGTCCATTTCAGTGTGAGCGAAGATAATATTCAATAATGAATTTCTAATTTTTTTGACAGCTTATACGAATAAACCATGACAGCTGTTGTTCTCTTTGTTAAATACTTAAAATATAAAAAAATTGTACTTTAATATCATATGTAATACAACAGCTGTATTTATTTGTATATTCCATAAAATAAACTAATATCTGCTGGTTAACATCAGCAAATGCAAGCAAAATCGTACTTAAACTTTTCGGAAAGCCTTAGGATAGTAAACCAATTCCTAACCGAACCGTTAACCATGCAAAAATTTTTCCGTGAAATTATTTCAAAATGAAGGTTCAGATTGAAACAGAATAAGTTCAATGTAACTATTAAAATGTATGACTTATATCACAAATCAACACTGAGACAGGGTCATGCACTCCTGTTTTTATCTTAGGAAACACTAAGTAACTGAAGTTAAGTTTTTTCTTTTTATTAACTTTCCTAAATGTTATTAGAGTTAGCTTTACTTTAATGTTTGTAAAACAATTTATTTTATTTGACCACTTAATGGCGTAATTTGCAGAACAATATACGATGACAAGTATAATTAAAGTTGTAGAAAATATAGTACATTATTAAGCACAGAATTGGTTGTTAAAATCAGTATGTTACAACCACGATTTCTTGATAGACGTTTAGACATCATAACGTAAATAGCTCTTTTTGAGAGTATTGAATTTGCGGAAAACTATAGCGATCTGGACTTGGATGTTAGCGTATTTGTCTACTTTTAATTGATACCAAAAAAATGATATTGGTTAACAGAGTTGTGTTTTGAATATTGGAATGGTGTAGAGCTCTGAACGGAGAGAGAAGTAGATAGGAAAATATTATGGATCGTAGATCTCATCGTGTGCGTTGCATTCACGTAGTTTTTGAAAATTAATGGTTACTGTGCGTTTTGTGAAGAACACTTGTTTTAGGCTTATGAATAGCTTTTTTATGATCTTTCTCCCCCACGAAAGGGCCACGGACGATCCGAGGATGCTTGGGTAGAATGCTTATCAGTGAGTCTTGGAACCACACAGCGTTATTTCTGTTCTCTAACAGAACAACGTTAAAAAAAGCTGAGAGTTCACATTACCTTCCAAGTATAGTAAACTGCAGAATCCGTTTTCATTTTGATGTCAAAATAGTTTCGGTTTAAATTTTGGAGGAAGTACTAATAAATCTGTTTTTAGTATTTGTGTTCGTCAGAGGGATTTTATATATCAAACACAGCAATTTCCATAGTGAAGTGGTTAATTAACTATATGTGCGTACAAATAATCATTAAATTACTAAATAATTAAAGTTGATAAAGGTGGCACTTCCGCAATGTGGCAGTACTAATTTTAAAAGATAGTCATAATGTATGGTATAAAAATACGAGAATACATTCAAGTTGCATATGTCCTACAAGATGTTCGCCCTACTGAAAGTGTTTGCTGTTGTTACTGTTTTAACAGTCTTCTGTCCTTCAGAGACAGGTTTGTATTTTACGATTCAATGTTTTAATTATTATAAAAATTGCCCTTATTTCCAGTTCAAGTTGAAATATGTAACGAACTTGGACCTATTGTTGGATTTTGTTCCTATAAATGCCTTCTAGAAGCTCCTTTGGCAAAGACATGTTCTGATGGTGACAAATGTTGTCTCATTCCATATCCATAGGCCTAGCAGCATAGTGTTACCACAATATGATGTAAAACATTGATCTAAAAACAAAGATGATGCATACGATACATTCTTTTATTACCTAAATTAATTTCCAGGAAGTATTTAGTTTTTTGCAAGTAACCTTCATAAAGGATACTTGTCCAAAATGAATCCTTACATAAGGTATTTTAACACTGATCCAAACGTTAGTCCTCTTGCTATTCACAATATGCATTTTCACCGAATAAAAGTTCGGTAATGAGTTCGTTAAATCTGTGTGCCTCTGTGCAGCTTTTCTGTGTTAAGCCATATTGAAAATCTGACTTCAGATTCTGAAAGAGGATAAAAAAATAATAGGGTGTTACAGGCTAAATACTCACTACAGCATCCAGCCCGTAAAGGCAATTTATACCACGGCTCCAACAATCGGCAAAATCGGTAGATAAAGTAAAAAGGCGCCACCTGTTAAAGACATTCATAGTGGGAAAACGTCATGAACTGGTGTTAGATTGGCCTAACAGGAAACCAAAACGTTCACTCAAAAATCTACTACTTCTACAAAGTCTACTACAAAAATATTAACGCCAGGTTCACCTAAACTTTAATAAAACCTTAAGCTTTATTTAAAAGCCGCAAAATTGCGAAAATAAAACTCAAAACGCATTAAATATTTCAATAAATTCAGCGCTAAAATTATTAGCTCAAATAACCAAAAAAATAGGACACATTTGCTTACCTGTATGGCAAATCAGGCACTACGGTGTATTCAGTCAATAGGATGATTCTTCAAAAAATCCAACAAATATTGGCGACTTATCGTACTACTCTCGTGTGGGCAAAATCAAACAGTATCTGATCTTGACTTACAATGAAATTATATCAACCATTCAATATAACTAAATTTCTTATAAACAATTCCACTCAAACTGATTACGTTACGGTTTTAAAAAATAGGTGGAGCAATAGTGTTGCTTTTGACATTAGTCAAGTTCGTGTGTAGTGGTCAGAAACTGGTTCTAAAGATCACCATGTTCTTTACCTTATCCGTACGTAACAATAAGACAATTATGAAACCTGATGCGGGATGTTTACTATGCTCTCTTGTCCTCAATCAACAACACGCCTTTTAACGAGTCCAGTATGCTCACAACTGCTATAAACTTATCCCTATTGTGCTTTTGTTTACTTAACCATATTACCATAGTGTAGCGGAATAAGTTATCGTATCCTGGAAATTCTAAATAAGAACGTCTAGTATCTATATGCCACTGCAGTTGCTGCCAGTAGTTGGTATTAACCGGTATTAGACGATGCCAGCCATTTATGCGACTATCATAAATCGAATAAAATTTTTGCAAGAAGTGTAAGTGTGTTGTTCGCCCGGTAAAATCACTGCATGGCGTGTTATAAGCATTAGATTATTTGATTTGAGATGCAGTTACAGCATTATTGATGACATTCTTTCTTCAAAATCTGACAGATCTTCAATTCTGACAGCTCACGAAAATGAACAGTTTCAAGCACTTATGACGAAATTCACAGATGCTCTTTGCAAGCTTAAAAGCAATGCACCAACCGCAAAGCTGTTGGTTCTTTATTTTCTAATAGTGACACTGGTGAAGCGATTAATCCAAGCAGAACGCACAGGCTATTGGAATTTGCATTTGGCGATCATCCATAAAATGCTTCCACTCTTCCACGTAGTAGGCCACTTCTTTTAGGCAAAGTGTATACAGTTATATCTGCAAGATATTGGAAGAGAAAATAGACACTCTTGATTATGATAAATCCACAAGACAGGGATACTTCACCATCAGGCGCAGTAACAAATTTTCGTCGGGTATATGGTCAGATGTGACTATGGAGCAAGTACTAATGAGATCTATGAAAAGCTATGGAGGGTTCACCCGAGGACGTGGTATGATTGACAGTGTACTCTCTCGATGGACACTAGGCGTGGTGTATCTATATAATATCTGTAATGAAGTGGAAACATACTGCGATGTTACCACTGCAACAACTGAACAACATGCTGACATGCGACCATCTCATGTCTTCACAGACGAATCAGATACTGAAAAACTCTGTACCTGGTTTTCACAGCACCCTCCATTCCCTACAACAGATTTCATTACGTCCATCAGCAGTGGCCAGGTTGGAGAAACTACTGTCAACAGCCACATGGCTCTAGAGGTTGGAAGAGAATCGATGGTAGCAGCAGTTGACCTGAACTTCCAGAAAGTGAAATTCAAACGTAAAAACAATGTGTTGTCCCTTTATTCAGCTATATGAACTATTACTGTTAGCAATAAACAGGTAACTGTTAATCCTCTAACACTGTTTCACAGGTTGTGTGTCCTAAAAGAATCGGATAAAGATTTGGGAGAGTTCCTCACATACGAGCTGTCATCAATCCCAACGTCAATATTCACTGAAGAGGGAATGAGAAAGGACATAAAATCCAACTTGTATTCAGTATTTCAACCTGTAAACTTAAATGAGAAGGAAGAGTCAACGAAGTTTGTAGTAGTAGATGAGGGGCATCTACTTCACAAAGTTGCGTGGCCTCGAAGCCCTTCATTTGGTGTGATAGCTGACAGATAGACAGTATATTACTGCTCACCATGGCTCAAACGATGGTTACCCCACAGATGCTGTACAGAAAAATACAAAGAGCTCAGAGCGTCCTCGAAGAGCCAAGTCAAACTCGTCGCTAGAGATAATCTTTGATGAGAAAACCATTCAAGAGACATTCTTGTCTAATGACAACAAACAAGATTCGTTTCATAAACCTGCTGACAACTAAAATGGGAAATGACAACATTCAAGTACTCCACGCTGAGGAAGATGCTGATAGGCTCATCATCACTACAGCTTTAACTGTTGCCACTACCTATGATGTAGTGGTCATTGTTGGCGAGGACATAGACTTGCTATTCATCCTCACTGCGATGTCAAAGCAACGTGAAATTTTTTACAACAAATGTGGAAGAAGCAAAGCATCAGATGTCATATATTCCAGCATCGCCTCTTCAAAATCGTCATTGAAAGAAAAGCTTTTCCTCTTCATCCACGCCTTTAGTGGTTGTGACTTGACATCCTACTTCTTTGGCTTAGGGAAGAAAAAAATGTCAATGGTCGAAAAAAATCCGGACGTTGAAAAGGAAGCCGCGATTTTTCTTCACACCAACTCTACACCTGACGAGACAGGAGCAGCAGAAGAGCGAGTCATAATAGGTCTATACGGAGGCAACCCCAACACCCACAACCGTGATGAGCTGCGGTACCAACTATTCTCCAGGTCTGCGACGAAAACCAGCTTCAATCTGGCCAGGCTATCTCCTACACGAGACTCGGCTCGATTTCACTCCTTATGGACCTCAGTTACAAACTGTTCTTTCATTCACTTATACACATTACCTATTATTCATCATTTTTATTTTATTTCTGTTCTACTTAATTCTATTATTATTTTATTCTATGTTATTTCCAATCAACTGCTATTTACAATCTTCTTACGTCCACGTCGCAAGTCTTCAGCCCCAAAATGATGACCAGAGACGCAGCCCCACAACACCTCTTGCGGATGATTTCTTGCGGCTGTAAGAAGGGTTGTGGGAACGCGTGCAGCTGCAGGAAGGCAGGGATGAAATGCTGATCAGTATGCAAGCACGGTAGCGGGGCCTCTTGTGGTAACGTACCCGATTTTACAGTAGTAGATTCCCTAGAAGGTGACGATCTGTCCGATGTCGACATGGAAGATGTCTTGTGGGCACAAGACATCGACGATACATCGCCATCCCCTGATGGGGATATGCCATACCGATACGACGATCCAGATACGGACGAACCTCAAGCAGGCCCTTCTAAGAGAGCTAAAACTTAATTTATTGATTACCTTGAATAACTCAATTGCATAGTTCAATACAAAATGTGTGATGTACCTATTAACTTTTTATTTGTTGTAGTTACCTTTTTTATTTGATTATTCGTAGCTTATTATTAAACATCATCGTTAACACTTCTCAGTTTCTTTTTTAACATTCCATCATAAAACGTACAGGGCTTCGATATAATATCAGTGGTTACGAAGATTTAGGGTCAAAATTTATTCAGAACGACAAAATATTGCTAAAATTGCAAGTTCGAAACAATCGATACACTCTAAAAGGCTTTATCTCGGAAACTATTGGGTCTACAGAGACATTTCTAGTGTCATATTGTAGCCAATTCATTCTAGTTTAAAAACGTACTGCGTAGGTTTTATCGAAAACTAGTGCCTTAGGGTTAAAATCGGCAAAATTTCGCGGTTTTTTCAATTTATGACAAAGTTGCGTTCGGCGCTCGAGGTCACAAACTTGGATTATTTATTGGGCCAACATCATAATCGAGTGTGCAAGAAAATCAGAACTACCGGATTTGATGCAAGATACCTCCCCTTTCAGGCGACAAGGTTACTGTATTATTAACTAACTAGGTCCATTTCCGTGTGAGCAAAGATAATATTCAATAATACAAATTTTTTTTTGCGTCTGTTTCTAATTTTTTTGTCAGCTTATTCGAATAAACCATGACAGCTGTTGTTCTTTTTTGTTACATACTTAAAATACAACAAAAATTGTACAGGGTGGCCAACTAAGAATGCGAGGTACTGTATCTGGGAAACTATCCATCGTAGAGGCTTGCGCAAAAAAAAGTTATTACCAAAACGGCCAATAAAAAAACCTGGAAAATATTTTCAATTTTCTGAAATGGCCACTAGGGGGCGTAACTGCAATCTTGAATCTAAAAAAGTGATGTATCTGTGAATTCTGCTATATTAATCTAATAAAAAATAACTGATCTTTAAAGTCGAGGATAATCTGAACTTTTTTTGTTTGGCACTTTTTGACATATGTCTAAAAATAAAGTGGTGGGGGTATTCAAAGGTTTCTTTAAATAACCCTCTGTATCTTCGAAACGGTTTAGCTGATTTTAACAAGCTTTGGGGCGTTGAAATGAGCTATTCTTGGGCTACAAATGTTACAATATTTGAAGTTTTGTTAGTTTCACATGTCGTCGCTAGAGGGCCTTCTTCGACATTCCGACAGAAACGGTTAATTTTCGCAAAAAAATTAAATGCATCGGTGTGACTTTTTTCATGAACAAGTAGCTAAATGATGCCTAAATAAGCACGCGAAAACCGCATCTCGATATCTTGTTCTTAACCTAAGATGTCGGCCAAAGAAAACTTTATATGAAAATCCCTTAAATTTTTATTTTTTTTAACTATATTTTATTTTTAATGCTTCCGTAAATCCTCGAAATGCTGACCATCACGCTCTATGCATTGCTGAATCCTCTCATGACTAAAAAAAACTGCAGCTTTAATTTCTGCTCTCGGTATGTTACGTATTGCGTCACGAATCCGGTTTTTCGTATCTTCTCTCGTAGTAGGTTGAGTCCGAAACACGGTGTCCTTTAAGCGCCCCCATAAATAAAAATCGAGGCAAGTTAAGTCTGGCGATCGCGGAGGCCATGGAAACAGACTTCCTCTTCCAATCCACCGCTGTTGAAATACTGCATTAATATGCTCTCGCACATTAATAGCAAAATGTGCTGGGCAACCATCCAACCGCAAAAACAATTTTTGCCTTGTTTCCAGAGGCACATCTTCCAACGACAACGGTAATTGATTGGCCAAAAAGTCAAGAAATACATTGCCATTTAGGAGTTGCTCAAAAAAATATGGCCCAATAATTATGCCTCCCAGTATGCCACACCATACACTTAAACTCCAACGTCCTTAGCGCTGAACTTCACGAAACCAATGGAGATTTTCTGTAGACATAATAATACATATTGTGCAGATTGACTCTCCGGTCACTGCTGAAGGTGGCTTCATCGGTCCAAAGAATTTGAAATAAAAATTCTCTATTTTCGCGTATCATTCCTAACAATAGTCTAACCTTCGATCAAAATCTTCCTCTTTCAAGGCCTGATGCAAAACGACATGATTTGGGTGCATTCTTAAAGTAATTAAGAAAAGTTTAAACGAATACCTATATATTTTGATGGCCATTAGAACTTACCTATGGTCCTTCAAAATATTTTGAACCGTTGTCAGGGATATGCCCAACTCAGTGGATAATGCTCTTGTGCTAACATGAGAATTTCCTTCAATATAGCCCAGCACACGGTTAATATTTTCTTGTGTTCTTCCAATTCTTTGCCGTTGAAACGTAGGCCGAAAACTGCTATTGGCTCGTAAGTTCGCCACTAATCGGGGAGAAACTCTTACATTGTAAGGACACTGATTTGGATATCGAGCCGCATAAACTTTTTTAGCTACTGCGGCATTCTGAAGATATTCAAAATAAACTGCAAGCATACCAACAGCTTCATTATTCACATTTTGAAAGCACAAAAATTGCTTAAAGTAACGCGAAAGCATAGACAACTATTGGCAATTTGAGGATTATGTGTGTTTTGTTTAGCTATCTGTTTCCATTGCCTGCTTCCATTAATTGTATTTTTCTTATATTTCCATAGTGAATATGCATTTAAACAAACAAAAAATAGGACTTTCGTATAACTTTTAGCATTTCTTACTTGCCCGTAGTAATTTCAAAAAGGGTGATTTTATTCTGGTGAATAAATGTACAAACATTTAAAATCGCAATTTCTAGGTAACCTATTCATAGCCGAAATTGAAGCTGCAGTTTTGTCTACCCATAAGAGGCCTCAGCTATGCACAGAGTGATGGTCAGCATTTCGAGAATTTACGGGGGCATTAAAAATTTTCCTCCTTTAAATCGGCCCTTTTAGGGCCACAACTTACATAATAGAAACAATTCCAGCAAAATGTTGTTAAAAAAAAAATAATGAAAGTTTAAGGTATTTTCGTATAAAGTTTTCTTTGGCCGATATTTTAGGTTAGGGACAAGATATTGAGATGCGGTTTTCGCTAGCTTGTTTAGACATCATTTAGCTACTTGTTCATGAAAAAAAGTCATACCAATGTATTTAAATTTTTTGCGAAAGTTAACCGTTTCTGTGGGAATGTCGAACAAAGCCCTTTAGCGACGACATGTGAAACTAACAAAACTTCAATTATTTTAATATTTGTAGCCCAACAAAAGCTCTTTTCAAGGCGACCAAGTTTGTTAAAATCGGATTAGCCGTTTCGAAGATACAGGGGAGTTATTTAAGGAAATCTTTGAATACCTCCCACCACTTTATTTTTAGACATACGCCAAAAAGTGCCAAACAAAAAAAGATTATCCTCGACTTTAAAGATCAGTTATTTTTTTAATAGGTTAATATAGCAGAATTCACAGAAACATTACTTTTTTAGATTCAAGATTGCAGAAACTTGAAAATATTTTCCAGGTTTTTGTATTGGCCGTTCTAGTATAACTTTTTTTTTGCGCAAGCCTCTACGATGGGTAGTTTCCCAGATACAGTACCTCTCATTCTTAGTTGGCCACCCTGTACATTAATATAATATGTAATACAACAGCTGTATTTATTTGTATATTCCATAAATCAAACTAATATCTGCTGGTTAACATCAGCAAATGCAAGCGAAATCGTACTTAAACGTTTCAGAAAGCCTTAGGGTAGTAAACCAATTCTTAATCGAACCGTTAACCATGCATAAAATCTTTGCGTGAAATTATTTCAAAATGAAGGTACAGATGGAAACAGGATAAGTTCAATGTAACTACTAATATGTATGATCTATATCACAAATTAACACTGAGCCAGGATTATGCACTCCTGTTTTCATAGGAAACACTCAGTAACTGAAGTTAAGTTTTTTCTTTTTATTAGTAATGTACTTAACTTTCCTAAATAATGTTATTAGAGTTAGCTTTACTTTAACCCTTTACCGCATGGTGTGCCATATATGGCAAAAACTGGAAAATTGTCAGATTTTCTTATAAAAATTGTATATATTCCGTTACTGCATGATAGATCATAAATGGAACATACCTAGCTACGCTTAGAAACCGCAAACGCTGCATCCCCTCCTAACCTACGACTAGTCTACCGTTACTCTTTGTTGTGTAGTTTCGAAACACGTGCTCCGCAAACTCGTTGGTTTTGAATTTGTCTGTTTTGTATAATACAGTTGATTTTTATCAAGAAAAAATTATCAGTACATTGGTTGATACTTCTAGAGTACTTCTAGGTAAGTAAAAGATTTTTGCAAATATTTTAGTAGAAAATAAATGTCAAAAACGGTCTGTGCCATATATGGCACATGATGCAATTACGGAAAGTACATACATCTTATATTTCTTCAGAATGGATCCGAAGCTTTTTTATGGCACAATAAAACATGTAAATATACCTGATGTGGAAAGCGAAGATTCGGATTTATCTGAGGATGAGATGGTTGATATCACGGTAGGCGAGGGAAGTGACGTCGTGAAGAGCGAAGGAAGTGATTTCGAGGATATTTCTGATGAAATGGTAGATTACGCTTCTGAAGATGATGATGAAGATAACATGCCACTTTCAGAAAGATTACGATTATTGAAGAACAAAAAAATCTCTAAACAAAAACGGTATAATTGGATAGAGGATACATTAACTTATAATGAAGATGAAATCAAATTTACTGGTAATGAAAGCTTGCCCCAAGCGATTATAGATTTACAAACCCCTATAGAATTTTTCAAGTTCCTATTTCCGAAAGATCTCATAGAATTTATTACACAACAAAGTAATTTGTATTCTACGCAGAAACGTCCAAACAAACCTGCAAATTTGAAAGAATATGAAATAGAACAGTTCATGGGAATCTGCCTGTATACGTCTTTGATAAAATTACCGGCAACCAGACTTTATTGGAATAATCAACTTGGTCATCCTGTCGTATCTAACGTAATGAGCTGCAGTAGATTTGAGGAGATAAAGAGATTCCTCCATTTCAACGACAATACAAATGCAGTTCCTAACAACCAACCTGGTGACAAGCTATTTAAGATAAGACCATTTTTGTCAAAAATTCGGGAGCGGTTATTGCTTGTTCCAAAAGAGGAGCACTTAGCGGTAGATGAGCAAATAATACCAACAAAACCCCGTGTGAGCATTAAGCAATATAATCCAAAAAAAACCGCATAAATGGGGATATAAGAACTTTGTTCTTAGCGGAATTTCAGGATTCTGCTACGATTTTGATATATTTGCTGGAGCTCAGAGTAATGTTGTGCCACCCAATACACCAAATTGTGGTGTCAGTAGTAACGTAGTTATACGATTGGTAGATAGTGTACCCAAGAATAAAAATTACAAAGTGTTTTGTGATAACTGGTTTAATTCAGTTCAATTAATGGTGTATCTGACTCAACATGGCATTCTTCCATTAGGAACCGTAAGAGCAAACCGGTTGGGTGGCTGCACATTACCAAAGGAAAAGGATATGAAAAGAACAAGGCGAGGCACGATGAGCGAAAAAGTTACTACCGTAGATCGCATAAAACTATCTGCTGTATCCTGGTACGACAATAAGGTAGTAACGACTATGTCTTCATATGTCGGATGCCAACCAGTTGGCGAGAAAAAACGATTTTTCAAAGCAGAAAATACCCATAGAATGATTCAGTGTCCACGAAGTGTTTTTGTCTACAACAGTTACATGGGCGGAGTGGATATTCTTGATTCTATGTTAGGTTTCTATCGTATTCGCATTAGATCTAAAAAATGGTATCTGCGAGTTTTTTTCCATTTTCTGGATTTATGCACTGCAAACAGTTGGTTGTTATACCGAAGAGCGGGAAAGGAGACAATGCCCCTTTTGGATTTCAAACTTGCAATAGCAGATACACTATGCTCTGTGGGAAAACTCGCCAAGAAATCTGCCGGAAGACCATCAACAAGCTTTCGAGCGAAAGAGAAAAAGAGGACCTACCAAAGCACAGCAATGTGTTCGTCGAGATGATATGGATCACTTACCCGAATGGCGTGAAGATGTACGATCAAGATGCAAACTCCCAGAGTGTTCATTTAAAACATATACTTTGTGCTATAAATGTCAAATTCCGCTATGTTTTAATAAAGATCGCAATTGTTTTATGCGATTTCACACCGAGTGATACTATCCGTAAGTGCATGATGTGCCATATATGGCACGACCCTGCTTTTTTCTGAAAAATAAATGAAAAATTTAATCAATATTTTATTAATTATTTTTTATGGTAATGTAATAACCTTTAACACGTTTGTGAATTTTTTCGACGAGAAATAAAAATTCATGCAGTAAAGGGTTAATGTTTGTGGAACAATTTATGTTGTTTGCCCATTTAATGACGTAATTTGCAGAAAAATATACGATGACAAGTATAATTAAAGTTGTAGAAAATATAGTACATTATTCAGCACAGAATTGGTTGTTAAAATCAGTATGTTTGCAAACCAAGATTTCTTGATAGACGTTTAGACATCGTAACATAAATAGCTCGTTTTGAGAGTGTTGAATTTGCGGAAAACTATAGTAATCTGGATTTGGATGCTAGCGTATTTGTCTGCCTTCAACTAATACCAAAAAAATGATATTGGTTAACAGAGTTGTGTTTTGAATATTTGGATGGTGTAGAGCTCTGTACGGAGAGAGAAGTTGATAGTCTTTCGTGCCAAATGGGAAAATATTATGGATAGTAGATCTCATCGTGTGAGTAGCATTCACGTAGTTTTTGAAAATTAATAATTACTGTGCGTTTTGTGAACAACACTTGTTTTGGGCTTATGAATGGCTTTTTTATGACCTTTATCCCCCACGAAAGGGCAACGGACGATCCGAGTATGCTTGGGTAAAATGGGGGGATTTTCTATCAAAAAAAGCAATTTCCATAGTGAAGTGGTTAATTAACTATATGTGCGTATAAATAATCATTAAATTACCAAATAATTAAAGTTGATAAAGGTGGAACTTCCGCAATGTGGTAATATTAATTTTAAAAGGTAGTGATAATATATGGTATAAAAGTACGAGAATACATTCAAGTTGCATATGTACTACAAGATGTTTGCCCTACTAAAAGTGTTTGCTGTTGTTGCTGTTTTAACAGTCTTCTGTCCTTCAGAGACAGGTTTGTATTTTATGATTTAATATTTGAATTATTATAAAAATTGATCTTATTTCCAGTTCAAATAGAAATATGTAGCGGAGTTGGAGCTGTTGTTGGATTTTGTGCCTATAAATGCATTCTAGAAGCTCCTTTGGGAACGGCTTGTTCTGGCGGTGATAAGTGTTGTATCATTCCACATCCATAAAGCCCAGTGGCATAGTGTTACTACAATATGATGTAAAACATTGATCCAAAAACAAAGATGATGCATACGATACATTTTCTTATTACCTAAATCAATTTCCAGGAAGTATTTAGTTTCTTACAAGTAACCTTCATAAAGGATACTTGTCCAAAATGAATCCTTACATAAGGTATTTTAACACCGATTTAAACGTTAGTCCTTTTGCTATTCACAATATGTATTTTCACAGAATAAAAGTTCGGTAATGAATTCGTTACAACTGTGTGCCTGTGTGCAGCTTTTCTGTGTTAAGCAATATTGAAAATCTGACTTCAGATTCTGAAAGAGGATAAAAAAATAATAGGCTAAATACTCACTAGAGCATCCAGCCCGTAAAGGCAATTTGTACCACGGCTCGGTGGTGTGGGCGGGGTTTTTACTTAAAGATCGTAAAAGGCACTCGTAGCAACTCCAAAAATCTGCAAAATCAGTAGTTAATCTTAAAAAGGCGCCACCTGTTAAAAACATTTATAGTGGGAAAACGTCATGAACTGGTGTTAGATTGGCTTAACAGAAAACCAAAACGTCCACTCAAAAATCTACTACTTCTACAAAGTCTACTCCAAAAATATTAACGCCAGGTTCACCTAAACTTCAATAAAACCTTAAGCTTTATTTAAAAGCCGCAAAATTGCGAAAATAAAACTCCAAACTCATTAAATATTTCGATAAATTCAGCGCTAAAATTATTAGCTCAAATAACCAAAAAAAATAAACGAAATGCGATTATTAATTCTTCAAATTAAACCGCAAAAGAAATACGTTACACGAAGATAAACAAACGCGAACACAGATCTACGAAATCCTAAAATTTGTTAAATATCGATAACGGGATTTAATACCTAAATCGATATACAGCCTTACCACAACAAATAGGACAAATTTGTTTACCTGTATGGCAAATCAGACACTTCGGTGTCTTCAGTCAATAGGATGATTCCTATAAAAATCTTTCAACAAATATCGGCGACTTATCGCACTACTCTCGTGTGGGCAAAATCAAACAGTATCTGATCTTGACTTACAATGAAATTATATCAACCATTCAATATGACTAAATTTCTTATAAACAATTCCACCCAATAGACCAAGAATAATACACGTATTTTGAGGCAAATCGGGTTCCAATTTTAATCTAAGATATTATGACTGAAAACAGTTTGCGGGGATGCTAGGAATGCAAAACAGTCCAATCGGTCAGCAAAAAAGGTCCAGGGTAGTTTCAGGGGGATGAAAAGGGGTTGAAAATTTTATTTCTCAATTTTTGAAAAAGGGTTGATTTAGGGAAAAATTGTTTTCTACAAAAGTTGTAGGCCTTATAAAAATCTACATTTTATGTACATATACTTTTTTCACATAACCTCCAAATTTTCGAGAAAAATGTAAAAAACAATTTTTTCAGTTTTTGATTTTTCATATTCGCAAAAATAGTCGGATTTTTATGAAACTTTGTGAAAATGTTCTGTTTTATGATAGTAATGACTCCAATTTTTTTTGAAAAAAAAAATTCTCGGGTTTTTGGAATATTTGAAAAAAACCAAAAAAAACATGTTTTCTTCAAAACAATTTTGTGTGAGTGAAAATGATTTTTTAATATCTTGTGAGGGCTCATTTTTTTCCTTATGAGTTGTACTTTCAAAGTAAAAAATAAAAATATATGGTTACCCTGCCAAAAGTAGCTCAAAATTAGAAAACCGAAAAATGAGTCACCAAAGTCAGATTTTTTAAGTAATTGTTAATAATTTGTTTAAATTTAACGAATTTGTCAAAATATGAGTACATTAATGAATTCTACGGAAAAAAATACAAAAGTACATGCTATTTTAATAAATCGATTAAACATTCAAAATTGTTAACCGAAGTATAAAAAAATTCAAGTTCGGCCTCAAAACAGAAAATAATGTTTTTATTTTTATTATTTTTATTGTACTGTACTTTATTTATTTAGTAATGTAAAATATAGAAAAAATGGCAGGTAAAATTTATTATTTGTTTACATTTTAAGCATTATAAAATTATAAAAAGAATGTTGCTCTTACTGTATATAGGTATACTCGCAAAGGACACTAACACCCACAGCCGTAACTGTGTCGACGATGCCAGCTGCTTCCGTCATTCCTGTTTCTACAGCCAGCCAGCATCAGTCAACTAGTAAGTTTAAGGCAAAAAAATAACTCAAGTGTCCCTAATTTCCAATTTGAATTGCAAAGAAGAGTACCATACGTACAGGAAAAGTTTTTGTCGAATGAACATAACAAGAATGAACTAATAAAAGTGTTATTACAAAAATTTGGAGATGAAGGGTACACGTGTAACCAAGCCGAAGAAGATGCTGACGTTTTAATAATTAAAACAGCGCTAGAAGTTTCAAAAACAGGAAAAAATGGCATTGTTGTGGGTCAAGATATCGATCTTCTGGTTCTTCTAAATCAACTTGGTTCTAATTATTCAAATTTATATTTTCTGAAGCCAGGTACAGCTAAAACAAATGATTCTGTTTATTCATCACAAAGTTTCAAGCATCAAGATCTCATCATAGATAATCAGCCTATAGTAGCGTTTTTCCATTCATTTTCTGGTTGTGACACAACTTCCGCTTTTGCTGGTAGAGGTAAGAAAACATCCTTCAATTCATTAATAAAACCCTGGTTTGCAAAATTGGTTGAACCTTTTATCAAGAAAAGGCAGATCCATCTCAAATCGCAAAAAATGGCTGTGAACTCATTAAATTTATTTATAAATGCAAAGATATTATAGAAAATGGCAAAAAAAAAGTAGATCAAATATCTCTGGACGATTACAGATTCCACTTTTACAAATTACTCGCTGACAAGTCTACCTTAAAATTAGAGAAATTGCCACCAACTGTTGCAGCAGCAACTCAACACGCCTATAGAGTCTACTTTCAACTGCAAACATGGCTCGGTAAGAAGTTAGACGCTACAAAATGGGGCTGGAGAGCAAAGACTGCTAGTAATACGAAAATACTTGTACCTCACTTTACCGATAAATCAGCTATACCAGATGACCTGCTACAAAAAATTTCTTGTAACTGTAAAACAGGCTGTGGAGGTAACAGATGTGGTTGCCGAAAGCATGGTCTGCGATGTACTGATTTATGTACTAATTGCCTTGGGAATTGTTCAAACGTTCAAACTTACTCGGACGATTCCAATACATCTGACGATATTTACGCTGAAATCGAGACCCCCCTCAACTTGAACACAGAAGATGAATCATCTGAGGAATTCAGTGGCTTTGAAGATTTACTGAAAGAAGTAGAAGATGAAGATGCTGACAATTCTGTAAATAATTGCGAAAGTTCTGAAAATCAAATGGAAATTAATTTGGATTCAGATGTAGATCATGGAAGTCCTTTGCCAAAAAGAGTTAGAAAATCTTAGTGTAATTTATTTTTATTAAGTATTCTTATTATTTTTAAGTTCATTATTTAGTTTACATATAGTGAAGAAAAACATTTTATATCAGAACAATAAAAAAAAGTTTTTACAAAAATTTAAAGAGTTTGTTGTAATTTTATATAAATAAAATATATAAATAAATAAATTTTACCTGCCATTTTTCCTATATTTTACATTACTAAATAAATAAAGTACAGTACAATAAAAATAATAAAAATAAAAACATTATTTTCTGTTTTGAGGCCGAATTTGAATTTTTTTTTACTTCGGTTAGAGTACAAACTTAACATTAAACGATTTATCAAAAAAAAAAATGCTTTTTGAGAAAACTTCAATAGCATGTACTTTTGTATTTTTTTCCGTAGAATTCATTAATGAACTCATATTTTGACAAATTCTTTAAATTTAAACAAATTATAAACAATTACTTAAAAAATCTGACTTTGGTGACTCATTTTTTCGGTTTTTCTCATTTTTGAGCTACTTTTGGCAGGGTAACCATATATTTTTATTTTTTACTTTGAAAGTACAACTCATAAGGAAAAAAATGAGCCCTCACAAGATATTAAAAAATCATTTTCACTCACACAAAATTTTTTTGAAAAAAACATGTTTTTTTTTGGTTTTTTTCAAATATTTCAAAAACCCGTGAATTTTTTTTTCAAAAAAAATTGGAATTATTACTATCATAAAACAGAACATTTTCAAAATGTTTCATAAAAATCCGACAATTTTTGCGAAAATGAAAAATCAAAAACTGAAAAAATTGTTTTTTACATTTTTCTCGAAAATTTTGAGGTTACGTGAAAAAAGTATATATATACATAAAATGTAGATTTTTATAAGGCCTACAACTTTTGTAGAAAACAATTTTTCCTTAAATCAACCCTTTTCTCAAAAATTGAGAAATAAAGTTTTCAACCCCTTTTCATCCCCCTGAAACTACCCTGGACCTTTTTTGCTGACCGATTGGACTGTTTTGCATTCCTAACATCCCCGCAAACTGTTTTCAGTCATAATATCTTAGATTAAAATTGGAAACCACCAAAAGTGTATTATTCTTGGTCATTGATTAAATAAAATCTTTCAATAACTTGAATGGCAACCAAAATAACTCATCTTAAATTGTGAATGACCGTAAATACCTAAACGCACAAAGAAACGGGGATACATTGCTCGTATACTGCACAGAAAATAATACCAAATTCACTAACACTAAATATATACCGGGTGGGTGTCTACTGCGTGGACGGAGGATTTATCCTTAACTATTAGAGATATCAAAACCAATTTTGGTGGGGTAATACACGATCATTGGCCCTATATTCTAAAAATGTTTAGGTATATACAGGGTGATTGATAAAAATATGCCAAGCCAAACCTGTGTTTTTTAATGGACAACCCTGCATATTTTTCCATTTTTGGATTCAATGTTACATTTAGAATAAAAGCATAGAAATTTGTATCTGCATCACTAACCGTTCTGCAGTTCTTTAGTACCAAAATAGAGTTGAGTTTGGAATCACGATGCGAGCGTTGTCACCATGATTTTGTAAATCTGTTTATACCACCGACTATTAATAATAGTCTACTAACAAACAAACTGAGTAATTTTTCGAAAACATGTAAAACTGTACAGAACGATTAACTTACGCGAAATGTCATTTGTCTCAATTTTTTCAAATGCAACGCCCTGTATATTTTTCACATTTCGATTCCCCGTGAAAAGTATATACTAATTGATAATAGGTTTCATAGCCATAATTCGGACCCTTCTTGAGATATTGACGCTTCATTTGAAAATATTGATGTACAAAAGAACATATAAAACAAAATCCAGAGCGAATAAGAAAATACGAATGGCAAATAAATTCTTTAACTGAACTAAACAATACAATAATTCTATACATCTAAAAATAAGTTCAACAAGTAAACATAAACGAATAAAACCATAAATTCAATTTAAATGTTCAAAATGCTGACCACGCCTAGCTAAACACTTTGTAATTCGCTCGGTAACGAAAGATTCACGGTCAACAACATTAGAGGCGAAATAGATTGAAACGCAGCTCTAATTCTATTTTTCATATCTTCGTTTGAGGTGGGAGGATGTTGGTAAAGTTTTTCTTTAACGTAGTTTAAAAGAAAAAATCAAGGGGCGTAAGATCCGATGGTCTGGCTGGCCAGTTTTGCACACCACTTCATTGGATAATTTCTATCGAGATATTGCCTAACGTTGATTGCATAATGTGGAGGGGCGCCATCCAGTTGAAACCACATCGTACGAATATTATCAACCTCGATATTTTCCAAAAGCTCGGGTAATCATTTTCCAAAAACTGTAAATACCTTTCTCCAGTAAGACTGCCATCAAAGAAAAAAGGACCAACCACATTAAAATGGATTACATCACCACACACATTAATTGACCATCGACGCTGGTGATCAACAACTCTTAAGATGTGTGGATTAGTATCTAATAGTGATGATAGTTATGTGTATCAATATTGCCATTATTGTGTAAAGTTGCCGTAAATAGAATGTTATTAACAAAATTGGGTTCTTCGTTCACTTTAGTAGTTACCCATTGGCAGAAGGATTCACGATTTTGAAAATCTATTTCACTTAAAGCTTGATGTTGCTTGATATGATAAGGATGCAATTTGTTTTTTTTAATAAAGCTGCGAACTGTATTTCTATTTAGGTCTAGGTGTGTACTTAGACCTCTGGTACTAATTTGCGTATTTCCTATAAAATATGCCGCAACCTGACACTCATTTTCTTCATTTGGGCTTGTTTTTACGCACTTGGGATAACGCACACTTCCAGAATTTATAAATCTCTCAGCTACATTCATAAACGATTCTTTCGCCGCTGTATTCTCTCTGGGCATCGTTCACGGTACAAACGGGTATCCAGCAAAGCATTTCTTTGAGCTTCGCCGTCTTTAAAGATCATATCGACCATTTCTTCTTGGGAAAAATTCATTTTATACAAAAATTGACAAAACGACAATCCAAAAACACACAAACTAATGGAACAGTATTTTAATGATTATACAAACGTCAAAACAATAGATGCAATTGTTCCTATTTATTACGAGCGGCTATCCTACCTGATTTGTTTTGTTGAATTCTATTGTTATAGTAAATTTGTATTTTAGAATATTTTTACGTAAAAGCGTCAACATCTCAAGAAGGGTACGTCTTATGGCTATGAAACGTATTATCAATTAGTATCTACTTTTCACGAGGAATCCAAATGTGAAAAATATATAGGGTGCTGCATTTGAAAAAATCGAGAAAAATTACATTTCGCGTAAGTTAATCGTTCTGTATAATTTTACATGTTTTCGAAACATTTCTCAGTTTGTTTGTTAGTAGAGTATTATTAATATTCGGTGGTATAAACAAATTTATAAAATCGTGGTGACAACGCTCGTATCGTGGTTCCAAACTTAATTCTATTTTGGTACTAAAGTGACGATATCTGCAAAATGGTTAGTGATACAAATACAAATTTCTACTCTTTTATTCCAAATATAACATTGAATCAAAAAAATCCAAAAATATACAGGATGTTCCCTAAAAAAATAAGTTTGGGTTGGCATATTTTTGTCAATCACCCTGTATATACCTAAATATTTTTAAAATATAGGTCCAACGATCGTGTATCACTACACTAAAATTGGTTTTGATATCTCTAATCGTTAAGGAGTAATCCTCCGTCCACGCAGTAAACACACCCTGTATATTGTAAGTAATTAAACATGAACATTCAATGGAATATTACAGTAGTTATAAAAAAAAGACATCTAATTAAAAAAAAAATAATAATAAAGGTCTAATGATAACGTCGATATGATACCTGCATGTATTTTACCTTCAAATCCCATAGCAACTTGATGTGAATGTACCAAAAATGAATACCGAAAATGCAAACATGTAAATTTATCGTCTTTAACGGTACCCACATCGGTTTATGAAATTCAACGCCAGAACAAAAATACTGTATAACATATCTTACTAAATACTTGGATGAATACGTTATAAAATTAACTTAATCAAGTATAACAAACACAAAATAATCAAAACACACATTTTATTAAAATTGTCGGAACCACAAAAATAATACGACGGTAATTACCTTACACACGTTACTTTTCCCCCTTTCTTTGTGATGACAATCGGTAGGTTTCTGAAGATGCTTCACTATCTTACGGAATGGTATTTGACCTGCGGTAGTTTCTCCATTTTCCATAGTCACAAACGAACTCTCTCAATGAAAATCGGACGGGTACGCAAGTTAATTACTTCAAAACGAACTGTATCATTTCGTTTCCACTTTGTTGATATAACTGCACATTTCTTAAACGATATTAATGATTGTACGCTATAAAATAAGTAATTTATATACAGCAAGTTTATTCTATTCATTTGGCAAGCTATTACTATGTACGCAGCACTACCATCAAATCTTAAATAGGAACTCGTTACTTTGATCCGTAACAATATGCGAGAACATTGTACCACAGAACGAAGCCCAACACCATAAAACAAACACTAGAGCTACTTCTAGGCCCAAACTTGTCTTTATAGACACACGAAACGATAAAATATATCGAGGATGTGGTGAACCCATATATGATTCAAATCAGCGAAAGCTGAGCATACTCCAACGGCAGTTCGATACAACTTCGACATGCGTAACTAATTCTCAAAAACCTCTACTGCATACATCGCGATCACCTCCCCAAAGGAAGACGTAAACCTAGTACTACATTCCTAACTAGACTGACTATAATCATTCATTATCCACCACATTGGTCTTTTTACCACCCCCGCTCTAATTTGCCCAAAAAACGTAAATGAACTACTCCGCCCACACACGAAGTCTAACTCGAAGATCTACGGAAGGATTGCCTTATCAGTAACCCCGTTTCTACTCTAAATCTTATCTGAGAAATTAGAAATTGGAGTTTTCATTCAAAATAGCCTTTAATGCTATCTACCTAAAGTCAGCTTCTTTTTTAAACCCAAATTCTTGTCAATCGGAACGGTGCCTATCTGGCGACTAACTGGAACTTTTGCAAATGATGTACCATACAATGTAATATCTGAATACATTCTTTATTCAAATTTTTTGTATGACGCAATCCCAACTTGATATAACATGTGAAACCATTCATTTAAACAACACTATCCCTATATACAAATACACTAACGAATGTTTCCCTTCAAAACTCTAGTAAGAGGGCTTCATTAAATATCCATACCAAAATGTAAATTACATTTTCCTTTTACAAAATACAAAAAAACATTCGTAAACCTTTAAATTACGTAAACGACAAAAGAAAACGTTACAATCGAAAAGCTTCTCCCATCATTAATGCGTTATTACATTACGAGAATCTATACTCCATTCAAAATGTGCGGTACTAACAGATATATTTACAAATTCTAAATTTACCGGCGAATCTTGATGAAATCATGGATACATGACGGGGGGTCGAGATTTGTATCTCATCGGAAACATGGTCAAATCGGCGGCCAAAATATAAAAATTATTACAGGTCCCATAAATGGCTGGCATCGTCTAATATTAAACGGTTAATATCAACCACTGCAGAAACTACAGTGGCATATAGCTACTAGACGTTCTTATTTAGTATTTCAAGAATCCAATAAGTAAACAAAAGCACAATACGGATAAGTTTAAGCAGTAAGTAGTTGTGAACATACTAGACTCGTTAAAAGGCGTGTTGTTGATTGAGGGCAAGGGAGCACAGTAAACAACCCGCATCAGGTTTCATGATTGTCTTATTATTACAGACGGATAAGGTGAAGAACATTGTAATTTTTAGAACCAGTTTCTGACCACTACGCACGAGTTTGACTAATGCCAAAAGCAATACCATTGCTCTCCCTAGAAATTCGTAACAAGCGGTTTGAGAAGGGTAGTGACTTACCTTGACTTTGGATTTAACCGTGATTTTATGGGCTGCTTCCAAATATTCGAACTACGCTTAAACTAATGAACATACTCTACAGACACGTTCTATGTTCCCTTTCAATTCTGGAACTGAAGGTAGAAATAGTTCAATCTTAGGTAAGTTTCCTTTGTATAAGTCCTTTTCGAAGTTAAACAAGTTGAGAATGCTCTTCTAGAATTGCCAGACCGAACAAAATTGCAATGCAAATACACTGTAAAAATTTTAAACTTTAAATTACACAATTTGTTGATTTAAAAATTATCCACCCTCAATATCTTGATAACCCATTGAAGTAAAAACAAAAAAGCCGAGACAGGTTGATTTCTGAATGGAGGGGGACATATTTTGGCAGCATTGAAGTGAATGTCACATTAACCTCCTCCATTCGGGGGCCATACCCAGATTTTTTTTAAATGGAACGGACTCTCAAATGATACATCGTTTAAAATGTCTTTAAATCTATATCCAACCATACTTGTTTCCCTAAATAAAATGTACTGTTTTAGCGTAAACATCGCTTAAAATAAACTACATAAGCGTTTCGAACACCCCTCGTACTAGGTGAGGTTAATAGTAGGTAGCAATGATAATGTAATTAGGTTATGACAACGTAAACGTAAACATAAACGTAAATCTATCAGTTATTTGGCAAAAAATACACAACTAAAACATCTTAAAAATCGACAAAAATGAAGGAACAAAAGATTATTCAGTTTAGTATGTTATGATTTGTGTTGAATTTTTCCGTGGATTTGTTGGTAGGTAAAGGTGAAATAAACTTAGGGAAAACAATACGTTTTTAGATTGTCACTTATCAACGTTTCGAAGGTTATTCAGCCATTTAATTACATAAATACAATATTTTATTGCTCGATAATAGAATGTAAATTGAACGTTGTAATACAAATATTTCCTACATATTGTTTCTTTTGGTCTTATTTGAATTTCATCAACAAATCTCCTGAAAAAATAAGCCATTATTTAATAAGTTGTTCAAGATAACATTAACCTCTATACAATAATAAAGTGGGTTTTCAAATGTCTGTCGCACTTTTTGAAGTGTTTCAGGTCTAATTGCCCTACTAGTTTGAATAATACGCTGCCTTAAATCATCGAGACTTGTTGTGTTTTATACACTACAGATTTTAAATATCCCCAGAAAAAAATCTATGGGAGTTGACTCTGGAGATCGAGGTGGCCATTTTATAGATCCCCTTTGTTAAATCCACTTGCCCGGTTACCTTTCGTTAAACCATCTTGTTGAAAATGTAAGCTATTTTCATCAATTAACTGACTCCCTTGTTCATCTACCTGATCTTCCGAGCTCTCAACAATTAAAGTTTCAATGACATTCTCTAATAGGTTGAGATATTTTTCACCAGTCAAATCTCCATCAATAAACACTGGACCAATAACAGCGTTTCTTAAAATTCCAGCCCATACATTTAGCTTTTGTGGTGTCTGGGAATGAGTTTCTCGAAAAACATGGGGATTTGTATCGTCCCAATAACGACAATTATGCCGATTAACCTTTCTTTAAGTAAAAAGACGACTCGTCACTGAGCCAAATGTTTTTAATTGAAATTTCATTTGAACTAATCTTATTTGTTATTATTTCACAAAATTCCATTCGACGGTCAGGTCATCCTGATTAAGTTTTTGAAGAAATTGGATTTTGTTGGGCTGGAATTTATGCAGATGAAGCGCTTTGTGTACAGAACCTATGGAAAGATGTGTTAGAGCTGTCACTTTTCTAATTGAAGTTGTTGGATCTGCTACAAATGTTTTCCTTCACGTTTCTTTTGCGAAACAAAACCTGTTTCTAAGAATTTGAGCACTAATTCAATCACAAACTTATGTTCTACGTAGCAATAACAATATTCACCGAAAATTATTGTTACTGCCTCTGTAACATTAACCACCTGTAACATTAATGTGACTTTTATAATTTAAAAAGAAGAAAATCTAATTTTTTTAAGTTATCTGGTACCTTTTTCGATCGAAAGGTTCGAAAAGTTCAGGCAGTTTATTTTAAACGATGTTTACGCTAAAACAGCACATTTTATGTAGCCAACCAACGTATGGTTGGAGAGAGATTTAAAAGACCTTTTAAATGATGTATCCTTTGGTAGCACGCTCCATTTAAAAATAATCTGGGTATGGCCTCCCAGGGGAGGGAGTTAATATGACATTAATTTCACGACTGCCGAAAGATGTCCCCCCTCTATTCATAAATCGACCTGTCTCGCCTTTTTTTGTTGACTTCAATGGGTTATCAAGATACTGAGGGTGGATCGTTTTTAAATGAACGCATTGTATAATTTAAAGTTTAAAATTATTAGAGTGTATTTTCACTGTAATTTTTGTCGGTCTGATGATTCTCAACTTGTTTAACTTCGAAAAGAACATATACAAAGGGAACTTACCTGAGATTGAACTATTTCTACCTTAAAGTCAAGATAAGTCACTACTCTTCTCAAACCGCTGGTTACGATTTTCTAGGGGGAGCAATAGTATTGCTTTTGACATTAGTCAAGTTCGTGTGTAGTGGTCAGAAACTGGTTCTAAAGATGACCATGTTCTTCACCTTATCCGTCCGTAGTAATAAGAGAATCATGAAACCTGATGTGGGATGTTTACTATGCTCTCTTGTCCGCAATCAACAACATGCCTTTTAACGAGTCCAGTATGTTCACAACTGCTATAAACTTATCTCTATTGTGCCTTTGTTTACTTGACCATATTACCGTGGTACAGCGGAATAAGTTATCGGATCCTGGAGATAATAAATAAGAACGTCTAGTAGCTATTTGCCACTGTAGTTTCTGCCAGTGGTTGGTATTAACCGTTTAATATTAGACGGTGCCAGCGATTTATGCGACTATCATAAATCGAATCAAATTTTTGCAAAAAGTGTAGGTGTTTTGTTCGCCCGGTAAAATTACTACATGACGTGTTATGAGCATTAGATTATTTGATTTGAGATGCAGTTACAGCGGCAAAAGAGTTTAATGTATATATATATATATATATATATATATATATATATATATATATATATATATATAGTGTTGTATAAAAGTCGAACCATAATTCAGGGGCTGAGTGTACATTGAAAAATAATGGTGGTTGGTCTTACAAACCAAATTCCAATAATGCTTCGTTAAGAAGGGTTTAAAGGCTTAGTAAAAAATCCAATTTTTATTCATATCTTCAAAACCGTTTGAGATATTTAAATGAAGTTTTGCATGTTTTGACAGTTAATGTAGGCGCGTTATTAGTATGAAAACGTTATTTTTAATGTCACTAGGGCGTCTGTGCGGACACATCACAACATATTTTTACAGAAAAAAATAGTACGCAACCGCTTTTTATCAAAATAAAAATTATTTTTGAAATACCTTGTAATTCAGAATAAAAAAACTCACTTGGCTCTTTTTTATCTGACGCATCGTTTTTTAAAAATAAAATCTGTTTAAATGTACGCTATTTTTCATTGGTTTTAATAATATTCGATGAATTAAATATCATTAGTTTTTAAATTAATTATTTTGATTTTAAAACAATAAATTCAAAGATAATGTATTTATTTATAAAATCAAGGAAATTGTTCAAAATTGCGGCCATTTTGTTCAACAAATAATAGAGATCGCCTATTTATTGATGCTCTTTGAAAAATGCCATTAGTCTTTTAAATTGCATTGCAAGTGGGCATTACCCTTGCTAACAGCTTCTTGTCTTTGTTGATCGATGTGTCGTAAACTAAACCCTTTACATGACTTCAAAGAAAAAAATCAGTGGAGTCGAGGTCAGGGGATCGTGCCGGCCAGTGTGCTGGTCCTCTTCGGCCGATCTACTTGTTAAGAAAACCTCATTTAGGTGTTGCCGTGCCAGCAAAGAAACATTGGCAGGTGCCCTTCGTGCTGGAACCACATTCTTCTTCTGATATGCAGTGGAACATCCTTTAATAACATTGGCAAACATTTTTCATATACGTAGCCACTTAGAAGAGGAGTAAGCAAATAAGGGCCAATCAAATTGTCATCCACAATGCCGGAAACGGCGTTTCATAACCACCAGCGACAAGAGCGTCGTCGATATGGGTAATCTTCTGAGCTTGTAGTTTGCACCTGTTGAAAAGAGTATGGGTAAATATTTTCTCGCAACACGTTTAACTGTTGCATGTGCAGTTCCTGAATCATGAGCATTAACCCAAATACTCGTAGAATGGTTGACTTCTACTTGTTGAGGCACAGTATCTTCAAGCTCCACAGTTCTCACTAAAAATGGGCGACCTGGACGTCCGTAATGTCGTAGGCTGCCAGTTTCTCTGAGGCGATTGTCAATTCTAGAGGAAATACTTGGATACGCAACGTTTTGTCTTGGAAATTTTTCTGCGTACAATTTCGAAGCTCTTCCTCCACTACATCCCGCTTCTCCGTAAACAAGATGCATATCAGCAAGTTTAGCTAATGAAAATTGAGCCATTACAACTAATGTAACAACTTACATAATAAAGCTAACACCTTCAAATAATAAATGTATGAGAAACTGGTGCTTAATGATAATGTACTAAACACTAAGACAGCTATAGCAACGTAAATGATAATGCGTCAAATCTTTGACAGCAGCTATCTGCTATTTATTCTGCAGTACGTTAGTTTTATTGTTAGTCAAAATTGAGGATACAGATCTTATTTACGAATAAGCAAAAAAATTTTCCAAGCGAGCCGCACCGTATGAAAGTATCTTCACTAGGACATACCATCTTCATAAGGTACATACTTCTCAGCCTAGAATGTTTCCATATCGACGACATTTTACATACGAGAATACAAAAGCCCTCACGCTGTTGACTTCCACCTCGTCTACCTGACCACGAATATGGACAATTTTTGGATGGCTATTATTACGTTAGGATGTTGGTAACGGTGTTGACAGCTGATATTAACGTGGTGTCCTGCAAGAAAGTGATTGTAATTAGAGAAGTAGTGGAGATAAATTCCTTTAAAGTGGATGATAGAATGCATTATTAGTGTGGAAATATCGGAAGGCTTTGGTTAAAAGAAGAAACGAAAGTAATACCTTTATAATAAAGAACACAAGCACAACAGATTTTTGACAGCTAGGGAAAGGTCACTAAAAACAGAAAACTGACGTTGCCAGATTTAAAAAAAATAATAACAAGTGGGGTAGGAGATAACAGAGTATCAAGAGTAAGCAGCATACAACAAACATCAAAGATAAAAGAGAAAATAGTAAAAATATTGAATGGAATAAAAAAGAACTGACAGAAGTTAAAACCGAATTGAAAGAATTAAATACAAAAATGAAGGAGAATGCAAATACAATAAAAGACCTATAACAAGAAAATGGACTCCTCAAGACGCAAGAATAGAAATACTGGAAAGTGGGATAAGGAAGCAAAACGTTATAATACATGGTATAGAAGAGGGAGAAAATGAGGATGAAGAAAAATTAGTAGAGAAGGCAGAACAAGTATGTAACAAGATAGAATTGGACAAGAAGAAATTCCTGCAAGGCAGCGAGATAGCAAGAATGGAAGAATACCAGGAAGAGAAAAAGAGGACTATAATGGTAGAACTGAGAACATGGAACAAAAAAGGGAAAATTTCAAGGCAGAACATACTTAACGGATTCAGAGCACAAATAAAATACAATAAATTGGTGGTAAACGGCACAGAACTTAGCCTAGAAGAGGCAGAAAGAAAGACAAACGCAAAGGGCAATACAGAAAGAAGCAAAGATCAAAAAGCAAGAACAGCAAGTGAAAGATCACCAGGAGACACAGGAAATGAGGAGGCAAAAGAACAACTCCAAATGATAACAAATATGGGCACGGATACGAACAACTGCGAATGGAAAAACAGGAAGAAAAAAACAGGAAAAGAGGTAATAAGAACAGGAACGTGGAATACAAATAAGGACAATACTACAGACTAGCAAAATAAAACAAATAGCAATGGAACTGAAAGAAAACAATATATAAGCACTAGCACTGCAGTGATCCTCAAACCGTTCACTCAAATAGTCAGTTACCGATCTGGCATTGTGGGTCCTACATCCGTGCTGATGAAAGTACATATCTCTTCTTTCTATTAATGGTAAATTCTACAACTCGTCTTCTATTTAATTCATTAGGAAATACGAATATCTTTCAGTATTTAGTGGTTGGCCAAAACTGTCGGTCCAACAATGTGATTGTTTTTTATTCCAGCCCAAACGTTAAAACCAAATCTTTCTTGGAAATTGCTTTGTCTCAGTAAATGCGGATTTTCCTTGGCCCAATACCTGCAGATGTTCCTATTAAATATTCTATTATTGGTAAAACGGATTTCGTCCGCAAATAAAATTTGTTTATGAAAACCCCTATTATTACGATAATTTTCTAAAACCCAGTTGCAAAATTGTAGGACCATCATCTACGTATAGGTGTTGATGTAGTTCATATCTATAACATTCGAACTTTCAATGTTATGTACGGACTGGTGACTAATTGTTAGCAATTATGCACAATTGCGCTGGTGGATACCGTAGGATATAGTCACGAAAGCCAAAACATCTATTTCTGTGTTTCCACTAACAAAATATTTATCTTTATTATCTTGATGATTCACTTCCCTAAGTTGATCTTCAACTTTTGAAAAATTATGTCGGTTGGGATGGTTTCTATCTAGAAATCGTTCAACATGTCAACTTTCTAATTTTGAGAATAACGGAATAAATTTACCATTTTGAACACAAAAATTAATTATTAATTACCAACACTTATAGAGATATTGTAAATAACTAGACTAACAAAATGACATTTTGGGCTGTCAACTTATTCCAAATAAATGACGATCACCCATAAACGATAATGCCATGTCAATATCATGGAATCCTTTGATTTTTGTCAAAATCTAATATTTATGCCGTTTATTTAAATATCACAAAAGAGAGATGTAGGCATGATGGGAATAATTCCTATCAAAACTTATTTCCTATTTCCTTCCAAAACTATTTTATCATTGTTAATAAATTTTATCAATTGTCCACTTCTTTCCTACTCCTTAACACTTCACTTCACTTCATCCATTCATTCTTCCTCACACTCGAGACTTCCTGTCCTGTCCTGTCCCGCAGCCAGACGATCCTGATAAGCAACTATTAGCCTGACCTGTACCCGACAAACAACTACTAGCCTGGCCAGCATCTGGTATAATCCTGCACCTGTATTATTATCACGACCAGTATTCCTAGACCAGTATCCTACCCAGTATTACCAGCATCCCCAAACAGACATATCAATACATATACCCTAAATTCATCCCATATTATTCTCCTCACCAGCATCACGCATGTATCTATCTACGCACACTTTTATGTACAACATTATTGGTGATCACAAGCCCCGAGAAAGGTGCATAAAAGTGGCAGGGGTGAGAAGTACTTAGTTTGCCTGAGGTGATGCCCCAGAAAAACTATTTCGAAGTCCCGAATCATCTCTTTTCCGCGATAACACTCCTGCACAAAATAGAAAAGTCCATTCATTCATTCTATGCTCTTGGTGGTGCCCACACCCCGACATCTATACTGAATGATGGTTAGCCAAGAGAAGTACTTAATTACACGGACGTTAGGCCCTGAAAAATTAGCTGCTTCTTCTAAGAAGGCTCCCGTTACGATATTAACCCTCTGAACGTTGCCGGCAGTTTCGACCCCGAAGACTTTATTATAGTTCCCAAGTACCAATCGGAATATTCCCGGTTTAATTATAAACAATTCAGACCTGTATATATAAAAGACCTGATCTGTATATAAAACCCCTGTTTCCAGTTATGATTTCATTCATAAGTAATGTAATGATAATTAGTACCCGTTAATAATTCCTGACCTGAGTTTAATTCATTGAATTGAAATAAACAATTAGCAATTAAACAATTAATCGTGTTGGTGTGTATGTTCAGCGCACTAACCTTCATACATAATTACAAATATAAATACTTGTAAATAATTCCTTTGTAAGCCTGACTCCAGATTACACACATTTAATTACACTGATATAGCATGTTCATTGAAATTAACCGTTTTAGTAATGAAACTTTCACGCATTACTAAAACAGCTGTGTAATTTTACAGTGCTGTACATAGAGGACGATCCTAATTCACCAAACCAGTAGCGTCTCATAGCATTTCAACACGGGGACCACAGTTTCCAATTTGTTTATTTAATTACGTTTGTTTATTTTTTTAGTTCCCAAATAAATTTGTTATAACCTGTTAAGACTTAATTGGTTTATTCACAAAGTAGTAACAGTCTTTAATTCCGACCTGATAAGCAAATCGAGGATAAAAAAGTAGCACCCAGCAGGGGTTGTTTCAAGGTAGATATGTAACACATTTGTACCCTTTCCAGCTAAAATTGTCAACTGTGGATAATCTAAAATATATGGTAGAGAAGCATCTAACAATATAACACCAGATATGTTCGAAAATTTTATTAGAAGAGAGCAATGCTGTTTGGAAGAGGGTGGTGGTCATTTTGAGCACATAATTAGTTAAAGATAAAATTAAATATTGTATGTCTGTGTAGTCGGTGTAAACTACCGTACAATAAAAAAAAACATTTCATGCACTGTCCGACATCCAGCGTTAATCCTAGAAATTATAAACACATAACACATAGTAAAAGTAAAAAAATCATCTCCTATAGATGTCTTTACTATCCTAATTTTATATTATATATATATATATATATATATATATATATATATATATATATATATATATATATACATATAGGCTTTTCAACGCAAGGGTTCCATTCTGTTATTTTCATTATAGCTCTCGTAGGTGGCATCGTATAGTCTATCCGAACCATTCATTTTTCTTTCTGGGTGCGTTGTTCTCAAACTTTGTTGCTCCTAGAATCTTTCTTAATATTCTTTTCTCGAATTTTCTTAGGTCCTCTTCTTTTGTTGCGGTGAAAGCCCACGTCTGCATGCCGTATGTCACTACCGGTCTTATGAGTGTCTTATAAATTTTTAACTTTGTTGTCTTTTGTAACTGGTTGCTTTTTAAGAGTGATTTATTTACTTAGTACGCTTTGTTTCCTTTTTGAATTCTCGCTTAGAGTATTTTTTCTGGTTCGGTTGGTTTCGTTATTAGGTTGCCCAAGTAGTTAAATGTTTTTCGATTCTGTTGTATTTAGCTGCACACAAATTTATGTTATTGTTGATAATTGGTTTAAGGTCAAAGCAAATTCGATTAATTTCGGAATTTTAATGCGCTCCACTAAAAGGCCACGAAAAACCAGGTAACATTATTATCATTATCTCTCTCGAGGAACCATTATCATTGTTTTGTTTCAGGCCTTTGCTTTCTTTTCCACTTTTCCTTCTTTCCTCTACTTATTATATTCTTAAATCTACCTTACCTTCCTTTATGATCATTAATTGATTCTCGATACCCTCTATCACACATTCTTGCCTTCCTTTCTTCTTCCAACTAGTTACTATCATTCAACAGCATCACCACCATTCTTTATGTTACACCCTGGACGAAGTCCAGCTGTACCTACAAACACACGTCACAGCATTCGAGGATATCTGGACATAGTACGCACCTTAGGCAAGCCCAGCATCAAAGGTCGGGCTACGTATATTACATCGAATAATTCATCATCCAGGTAGTCAACATATATTATGTTCAATCATTAAACAGCAACTCCGTCTCACTGAAAAGTTTATATTAAACAGTCACCTGCCGATCAAGTACTTAGGTTAGGTTCATTTACAATCACCTTACCAAATCATTTCATCTTTCGCACAAGACCATCATATAATTATAAAAACAAAAATAAATTCATATTGTTTTCATGTCAGATAACCTCACTTTCATTGACTTGCGTCGTAAATTACCTGGAATGTATAAATTGTTCTCATTTACCAATTACTTATCATACTCACCATTCATTGTTCATCGATGTTACACCTTTTTTTATACATATCAGTTGGTTATTCTTGGAAGTAACGTTTTGTATAGTATTGAAAGATTCAAAACTAGTTAACCCCATTAGATATTCCGACACATTATCAACATAAATCGGTGAGTTACAGTTGGTTTGCAAAATACTGCTTGCATCGGTAAATGTAAATGTGTACGACATTACGATCAAGCAACGACTACTGAGGATCAAAACAACCGTCATATAAAAATCGTAAGACTAAATGACCTCAATTGTATGTATTTAAGTTTTGAATCTTGGTATAGTTATAGTCAATCGTGTTTCTGCTACCATCACTTTTAAAATAGTGAATTAATTCTAATGGTGGTTTAATATGTCCTATCCTATCAAAATATGTAATGTGCCCATTAAGCTTGATGTAAGACGTCCAGTGTGTTCCACTGTTATTTTGATTATCCAGATTCATGATACCACATTCATTCGTATGGATTTGTGTAGGTAATTTATCTCACATGTATATCCCTCTAGAATAGGGGATTTTTAATTTCTCAACAAATTTTGATAGCTCAACGTTGCTTAAGGCGTGACGTGGTAGCTTCAGTGGGAGTTTTTTGAATACGGTTGTAGATATAGGCCTAAACCTCGCTTATATGGTTTTATGCATAAGACTTTTCCGAAGGTAGCTGCTCCCATTGCTTGATTATGTCGCTTGGTTTCTTCTAACGTTTTTGGTGCGGTTCTTGCGTTAGTGACCGCTTTTGCAACTGCGGCTGCACCTCCACCCAAAGAACCTAAAGCTCCTAATGCTGCAAATAGGGGACATTCGAAACATATTCGAAATTGTTTGTATTAAGTAAAATTCCGCGCGACATAAATGAAAAATGAGTTAATTCGCAAAATAGTTTGAATTTTACAATTGAAAATACATAAGTTTGGCCGGAGTGAACGGACGACACCAAAATTCAGATCTACCACTCTGTGGGTTGTCAAGGTCGGCGTTAGTTGTAAAAAGCTTAGAGAGAATCCACGTGGAGGCGAATAACTGCACTCGAAACGTATGAATCCCCCACGTTTTGGTATTGGTAATATTCTTCTCTTGTGTGTCAAGATTTTTTAGGTTTTAAAACGTTTAAGGCTTGTTGTACCGTAGATTTTAACGATGACCGAAGTTTACCACCAACACGACGTCGCGCTAGAAGTACTGCTTTGTTGAATGAAATTGGTCTGTTTCTGTGAGAACACTTCCTACGTCGTGATTTTCTTCCCATTCCCATTGCTCTTTCTCCTTTCATTATACCGGCTATGGTAAATGCAGCTACTCTTTCTCCAAAGAGCAGAGAAAAGTTAATCTTTAAAGAAAAGGCGTATTCCACCGTTTACATAAACGCATGACAAAAATAATACCAATAACACACCATAAATTTATTAGCATTCGTCATCCACCACAATAAAAAAAACACAGAAATGTTACCTTAAATGGAGATGACCTTCTGTTACACAGACATCGGGAATTGACCTGTAGGAGGACCTCGACTATAGGGTTGATGTTGACAATATCGGCTTCTTTCTCAACTTGCGTTCTGATGGAATTTCAATCGAGCGCGTGTACACTAATAATTATATTAACACGAAGTTCATTTACTTTGTTTTATTCTCGTTAACTATACACAAAAGCTGATTTATTTACAGCACGTTACTCATTATCGTTACTTAACAATGTACAAGTTCTGGATAATTCTTAATATTCTTAAATTACGAAAAACTATTTTATTTACGGCAGGTCATTTGTTTAATAGCGCACGGTGAACTTTACGTTATAGACTTTGGAACGTACGTTGTATTTTTCCACCAAAATCAAATACTTCTCCAGATAATGACGAAAGTACTTGGTAATTTGAAACACTAAACGCCTTTCTGGATCTCGATAAGCCCTATGGACCAACTACACAAAGCGATAAACGATAAAATCAACGTTGTTCCGCGGTAAAACTACGTCACCTAACGATAAATTTAGCGCTTACACGCCTAAGCTAGCACTGCCCTCGCGAATAATTTCACTTGCCGCCACGTTGGTTTTTTTAGAACCCTCCATCTAATTAGCCAATTAAAGGAAAAGGTACTTAAATTTTACTAACTATACGCATTCAAAAAGTCCAACTCAAAAATTGTCGAGAGAAATTGCATCGTCAGCAGAGCCTACTTCTTCTCGAAACCTTATCTAAGTAATTTGATATATGGTAAATTGGAATTTTCTAGCAAACTAGCCTTTAATGCCATGTATTTAAAGTCAAATTCATTGTTTAAAACCAAACTCTCATCAACAGAACCGGTGCCGAACTCGCGGCTAACTTTAACTTACGCAAAAGATGTACCTTACAATCATTTGAATACGTTCTTTAATTTAATTTTTATATGCTGCAATATCAACTTGATTTAACTAAATTTCCCTAATTTAAGGTAACGAAACCATTTATCTATACAACAGTATCCTTATTTTGAAAGCCACTAGCGAATGATTCCTTTCAAATTAGTAAGAGGGTGTCGCTGAATATTGATAACAAATGTAAATCACATTCTCCTTTTAAACTTTCATTTTACTTTGATTAACAACAAAAGTTTCCTTTCTGTTTTAGAAAATCCCAAAAAATTCATAAACCTTTTAAATACGTAAACGATAAAATAAAACATTTCCATAGAAAATCTTTTCCAATCATTGATGTGTTACTACATCCAATTATGAGAGTCTATACTACGTTTAAGATATTCGGTACTAACAAATAATTTATACTTTCGAAAATTATCGGCAAATCTTGATAAAATCATGGACACATGACATAAGTACAGAATGATTTGATAGATGTCAAATTTTAATACCAAGGCACCTCATATTCGTAATCTAAATTCTAAATTAAATATTTTTTCTTTTCTCAAATAAGTGAAAGCAAGTCGAGTAGGGAACAACCTAATTTAATTTAAATATGAAGTCTGATGCTTTTGAATAGATTTTTGTCGGTTTGAATATTAATAATGAACGAAAATAATATTAATCAAAACAGTAGAACTTTTGTAACGTGTGAAATGGTTCCTTAAATTAATAAAAAGGCGCCTAAGTAATATCTATGATTGCAATTTTATGTTTGGTACTATATTAAATTCTAAGTAATTATAACACTGTATTTCATATTATTTTATATTATATATTTCTTTGACAGTAACTTTGAAATGTAATCTAAATTTTACCATTGTTACTATATTTAATTTTAACTGTAATTAATTGAACCTAAAAGTAAGTAATTCAAGTCGGGAGTGCTAACAGGGGCATTACCGTTATTTATTATTACCTTTCAATTAAATAAAAAAGGAAGTTAAGTTTCACGACAATTATATTCAGATTTGATTAGTTTAAAATGACAAATAATATACAAGTTGAAACCTAAATAATAAACTAAAGTAAACAATTTATTTAAATCTTAATGCTGTCAACACTTACGAAACTAACCATTAACAGATTGGGGTACTATACAACTTATGCACGATCCTTTTAATTAGATTAGGTTAATGAATATACTGATTTGTTTAAGTACAAGCTTTATTCAGCAATCGTACAAAAAATTTTTTCTTGTAAGATGCAGTCTAAACTAATTAATGCTTCCGTTTCAGCTCTAATATTCTATAACTTCATAGGTGGAAGGCATGTATATCCCATGCCGCCCGGTGCAATACCATGGGCTCCTTAATATTGGTACTCCAATTTTCTGAGCCCGGTAAGAGCTGCCGGTCACTTTCTCCTTAATTCCTTATGTACTGTAATGGATTTTCGGTGGTGGCAAGTGAAGCTTACTCTCAACGAAGTCCAACAAAAAAATTAATACTCGTTTGGAAACATGTTTATTAATTTTACTTATAAGTTACGGTATTTTATTTTATGTCGGTGTCAATTCCTGGGCGGTATACGGATGACGGGTTCTTCGTTAAAGGGGTTAGAAAACATATTCGGGCGCTATCTAAAGATAAACTACTGTCCAGGCGGTCTTTGGGTCCAGTCCTGAACAGGTGCGGTTTCCAAACGGCTACGTCTGGTTTCCCAGTGAAGGATAACATTCAGGGTCTAATCCTTATGACAGAAGAAGTACCTAAAACTCAATTAGTACGGACGGATTGCGGATACGGTAGGCTAAGGTCACAGGTCCCCTTGACAAACAAAATTCCTTCACCAATGGTGGATGAAAATGAATGATTCTTAATAAATATGAACTCTGTGAATTATTCAAATTTCATTGGTTAGGGTTCAATCAATCAAGTAATTTCCTTGCTACTTATCGGAACAAATTAACTAGGTTTCGAACTTAATTACAGAGCGAGCCTTTATTACGTTTAATTAGATTAACCAATTGTTAAAATACTCTTTACCTCATACTCATCAGTAAGCTTTAGGTCCGTCTATACTTACTACAGTGAGAATGAAAAGCACTAACCTATACAGGGCTTTTCACGATGAGCGTTAATTAGACGTTTCTGGCAAACCAGACAACGGATGAACCTGAAAATTTGACAGTATGCATAAATTAATATGATCTACACGCCTAAAACATTTTAGATGATGCGGCATTGCCGCTTCTACTATAAAGTAGCGACTACTCTGATTAAAAGATAGTCGACTTGTAAATAGAAATTTTTCTTTGTTTCAAAATTAAAACTTATCACGTACTGTAAACAACCGTCATTATAAATACGGGTTTTCTTTTTGTAATTCCGAAATTAAAACCTGATAAGTAGTAATTCAGTTTATATTAAAACGCACATGTTAAATGGAAATTACATTCAAAATCTTTATATTAATATTAGAGAATGATAAAAAACCAAAGCATTCAAATAGACTTTAAAATCCGATCAATCTAATTAAGGGAGTTTTAAGTTAACATATACAATGATAATTAGCACCGTCCTTATCAATTAGTCAATTTAGTTAGTAAAAATGACATTGTTAAATAGCAGTTTTGATATAAACACGTAAAGTTAAATCTGAAATACTTTCTATGAATTCCAACTACAAAAGAATGTATCTAATATTTTTACTATTGTATAAAATTGTGTGTATTTAAATAACGCGAACACCTACAAATGTGTCAAACAGTAACTCCCTTCTGGAATGGCGTGATTTTTAGGTGATATAAGTGTTATTACTTACTAATTAAACCGTTAGATAGAATAAGCATTTTTTGTTAATGGAAACTGGCCGAATTTTACATCAACCATTCTGTTACTTCATAAAGAATAATTTTAGCACGACGAAAGAAATACTAATTCAATAGTTGATTTAATATTAATTAAAACAAATTGTTACGCCTCATCGTTAAAATTATGGAATTTCCAGCCATTCCCCACTTTTAGATGTCGTACTTTATACAGGGCTTTTCGCCATGAGCGTTAATTAGACGTTTTTGGCAAACCAGATAACGGATCAACCTGAAAATTTGACAGTACGCATAAATTAATATGATCTACACGCCTAAAATATTTTAGATGATGCGGCGTTGCCGCTTCTACTACAAAGTAGCGACTACTTTAATTTTTCAAATGGAACACCTTGTATATAATATCATACTATGATTTCCTATTACTTTGTCAACAACTTCATGTACTATTTCCCTATACCCATTTATTACCGTTTAAGAGATATAAATTAATTTCGATTTTTTTTGCAAAATATGTACTTTTATAAACGCTGATAATCTTGAACTCTCTGGTACTAAGACAATCAAATTCGAAATGGAGTGGAGTGATACCATGAGGATCTTCACTTCGAATCATATTTTTATTTGCCTCACACAGGGTCTTTAAAAAATGCAGATACTTTGTTCACATGAAAAAAGGAGTGGAAGTCAATTTTTTCAAATGGAACACCCTGTATATTTACACATTTTTGAGCTCTACGTCCAATTTTAGATTGACCTTAATCAGATAATGCTATTTCGATTTCGAACCGTTTTCGAGATTAACTGATTCAAACAGAAACTGACGTGGTTTCCTTGTATTCATCACTTATTTTTGAGATTTAACATCTATTTGATACTACGTAATACAATTTCTTTTCGATTTAGTTTTTCAACAGCCGCAAATAAGTCAATTCGAAATTGATATGTACCTCATAAAAAGTTACAATTTGTATGCATTGGGGTATTGAGTGTCTACCGTACAACATTGCAAATTAATGTTTTTTAATAGTGTGCTTTGGAAAAATGACGGTGCTAATTAGTACATGTATAACTTAATTTAAAACTCTCTTAATTAGATTGATCGGATTTTAAAGTCTATTTGAATGCTTTGGTTCCTTATCATTCTCTAATATTAATATAAATGTTTTCAATGTAATTTCCATTTAACATGTGCGTTTTAATATAAACTGAATTACTACTTATCACGTTTTAATTTCGGAATAACAAAAAAAAACCCGCATTTATAATAACGGTTGTTTATAGTACTTGATAAGCTTTAATTTTGAAACAAAGAAAAATTTCTATTAACAAGTCGGCTATCTTTTAATTTTACTCTTATCAATATTCAACGGTGCATAATTAATTAATTTAAGGACTCAATCACGGTTTTTGTTGGCGGAGTAAAAAGAAAACCAACCTTAACAACAAAAATTCGTCAATGCCAAAATCAAGATAAAATTCTGCCCCATTCGGATGCCCAGGAGAGCAAGACTCAAGCGACCTCGCTCATCGAAAGTACCAACATCCGGAATCATTACTGCAACATACGTGGTATCAGGTCGAATCTTAATGCTGTTCACCAACACCTTGAGCAAGTGCAACCGGACATTCTGTTTCTATCAGAAACACAAGTCTCTCCTGGAAACACTGATTCGCTTGACCTGCAATTTCCCAGATACAACTTCTACTCTAACTTTCGCCTTAAAGGCGGAGTATGTGCATATACCAAGGACAACGTAGGTTGTAAGAGGATGTCCACTTTGGAAAACAACAAATTTGACGCGACTTGGTTCAAATATGCTGGACCCGAATGAAAACTCTACTTTTGTTTGTATAGGTCTCCCAATGGTAACAACTTCCAAGATCGTTTTATTACCTTAGTCTGAAAACAGACTACCTCTGATCACAGTTTCCATCTAGTGATGCTTCAATTTTGGGAGATTTTAATTCCCACAATTCCAATTGGCTTCATTTTTCAACTACTACTAATCCCGCAGGTCACAGTGCAGAAGAATTTGCTGTATCCTGTGTTCTCACACAAATCATTTCCAAATCAACCAGAATCCCTGACAACCCTAACTATACTCCACATCTGCTGGACCTATTCCTCACAACTAACCCACTTGTCTTCCCCACTTAGTCAATCAGACCACTGCTTAACCGAAATAATTCCTCTGTACCCAATCCCACTATTACTCGAAAAACAGATAGAACTTGTGGTGTTTTAAATCAGCTAAATGGAGCGAACTGCGAGATCTTTTTGGCAACCTTCCCCTGGCGTGAGTATTGCTTTAAATGGTCCTCCTTTTCAAACATTGCTCTTCCAATAACTGAAGTTATCCTGATGGGTATGGAGTTATACATTTCTAAAAAACATAATCGTGTAGGTTATGCCCGTTCCCAACCCTGGTTTAATAGGGCTTGCACTGATGCATTATCGCAAAAACATAAACCCTGCACCAAATGGAAATTAAATAAATCTATCGAAAATCGCGCTAACTATATTGCCGCAAGGAATAGTTGCAAAAGCATCATCACTAGGGCCAAAAAGATGTTTGCAGAACGTAAATGCAAAGAATTAGTCTCATGTCCTTTGCGGGGCTATAAAAAAATTTTGGCCATTAGCTAAAACCATCAGTAAAAACTTTAGTACATCTTCCTTTCCTCCCATGACGTCTCGCGACGGAGCTGTATTAGCTGATCCTGCTGAAAAAGCCAAACTCTTTGTCGATTACTTTGCATCCAATTTATCTCTCAATGATTCTGGTAAAACTGTGCCGTCGCCCAAATCTACCCCATACGATATTAAACTAATCCACTTTCGTTACAAACTCCTGGAATCAAACAAGGCGACTGGCCGTGACGGTATTCCAGCTATCGTCTTTAAAAGATTCTACCCCGAGTTAGTACCTGTATTGTAAAAACTCTTTTCGATCTCCATGTTATCTGGAGAGTTGCCCTCATCGTGGAAGTTGGCAAATGTCCAGCCTATTCCTAAAAACGGCGCCAAAACCGATCCCTCAAACTATCGACCAATAGCTATCACTTTCATTTCGTCGAAAATCATGGAGAAAGCCATCAACGACCAACTACTTCGATCCTCGAGTCCAATAAAGTCTTAAACGGCCACCAGTCACCCAACTTTGGAATAACACATTAGAGGTCCAGTGAAACAGTCGTAGTAGCTTTAAATACTTCAAAAGCCTTTGACCACGTTTGGCCTACTTGCCAAGCTCACTTCGTTCGGCTTATCCGATACGATCACCAATTGGATATACAGCTTTCTTGATAAAAGACGTATTCGCGTTGTCGTCGATGGTTTCTTTTCAAAAGAAACTACTATTAACGCGGGAGTACTCCAAGGATCAGTGACAGCTCCCACACTTTTCCTGCTGTACATAAAGGACCTCATTTTCTCAACAACTAACCCGATCTATTGCTTTGCAGATGACAGCACTCTACATTATAGTTCTTTTCAGTTTTTCCACAATAATAAGTCTAGACAGGACGTTAAGGTGAAAATGGCAGCCTCAATCAACAGTGACTTAGAACGGGTCCTTGAATGGGGAAGGAATAATCTACTCACGTTCAACACCGACAAAACGTAGAGTTTCCTGGTGTCCGCCAAGAAAGTCCGATCATTACCTGCTGTAAATATGGATGGCCTAGAACTCAAGCTTTTAAACTGTATTTCTATGTTAGGGATGTCCGTATCATCGAACCTTTCATGGATTGGCCACCTTTTGGGCTTTCTATACAGATCTAAACAGTACTGTACATCGCAACAACTCCTTTTACTGTATCAGGCTCAAATTCGACCTCACCTGGAATACTATTCCCATCTCTGGGCCAGTGCTCCCCAATACGCCCTTGAAATGGCAAACCGCATCCAAAAAAGAGCTATCAGGCTTATAAATGACTTCTTACCTACAGCCTCTTGAGCATAGAAGAATAGTTTCGGTTCCTTCCTTGTTCTATCGCTATTACCATGGCAAGTGTGCCCCAGAAATACACTCCTTAATACCTTCGCAGGCCATCTTCGCTAGGAACACTCGGTTTGCCCATTCACACCATAATTACGCACTCAAAATTCCATCGTGTCACACTAAATGGACTCAATTTACATTTTTTCACACGGCGACCAAATTGTGGAATGCACTACCCAGTTCCTGTTTGCCTTCAAGCTTTGACTTAAGTCAATTTAAGGTAACCATTCATAAACATTTCTCAGTAGCCTAACAATACCCCTAAACCCTCCCAGTATTCCTGAGTGCACGTTGAGCAAGTGTTAGCCTGTTCGGGAATACTATAAGTAACAAAAAAGTATGAAGTAAATGCTTGAAATAAAAGTCAGTTTAAAGGGAAGTTTATCTTAGAAGTTGATTTTTTTTAAATTACACCGAAATTTCTAGCACGCTCTTTCCTTAAACGTAAAATTCTTTAATCGACGCTGGACAAGCCAACATGACACGACCTTGTCAATTTCCTTTTTGATCAATTAAATAGGCTTAGAAATTTAAAGTTTTGTGCAAAACTCGGGTAAAGTGGCAGGTGTCGTTGTCAAGTCCAAATTTTATAACAAGAAGTGCGTTACTTGCAATTCTGCCGGACGAAGAGTGTGTTGCATACCAACCGGTACATAAACTTCTCAGAACTTAAAAATTACCGATAGTAACAAATTATTAATTATCTATTTTTACGTACTTGACTTAAATCACATTAAAGCCTAATAAAATACTTATCTTTTTTGGGTATTTTAATGATGTATAGATTGTATAATCTAACATACACCATTTAAACACCCAAAAAAGATAAGTATTTTATTGTGTAACATTGGTGAAAGTTTACATTTTCATATTTACACATTAAAGCTATTTTCTAGTAATCACTATTACATATGCGCTTGTATACACAACAACTCTTTCTTCTTAAGGATGTGCCATTCTGTTTGCACGCATAAATAAGTTAAAACATTTAGAGTACCACTAGTTTACTCACTAGCGTTATGAATAAACCACTAATCCGTTTTTAAAACATGTTTCATTCTGATTTGCCATCAATGGAAGCCTATGGCGTGAGTTGGGTTGCCTATTAGTAGGAGTTAAGAGTCGTGCAATTTTAAAATTTATTGGACTAAAACAGTAAAAACAAAAAATTGATTGTTTCCTTCTAATATACAGAAGTTTGAATTGAGATGTGAACAGGAAATTTTACTGGTTAGGCAAAATTAGGGCTATAATTACACAAAAGTGCTTAATT
>JARFJB010002513.1:140000-160000 GCA_036346205.1 Vesta saturnalis | reverse complement strand
AACGATATCAAAGTAATGATTGATTTTTGTTTAAAAAACTTTTCAATAGAATGGTACAAAATCATGAACAACTGTTAAAAAACAAATGAAAAGCTATAAATGTTCAAATTGACGGCCGTTTTGTAAAAAACAACTATTAATTCTTCTTCTGTACGTTTATAACATCATATAAAACTTCTAAGGCATAATTCTAATGTGGTGTGTTTTAAAATAATAATCTAATTTGCTGCGGAACAAAGTCGGCTCGTTTCCATGGAGGTAAATAAATTGAAAAAGTTGTCAACTTACTTAATTTTGATTGATGTTGTGTTGTAAAAATTTTTTCCTTCATTAGTTTTGGGTTTCATTGTACCTTATCAGAAATTAGTGCTATCCTTCAAAAATGTCGTATACCAATGCCGAGGCTTACGACATGCTTGCCGTGTATTATGAATATTTTCAAAATGCAGCTATTGCGGAACGACAATACGCTATCAGATATCCTGATCGAAGGCACTACACTAGAAAAGTGTTTCGGCGAATGGCAACACGTTTAAGACAAACAGGAAATGTACGACGTATTCCACTTCCTGTCAGAAGACGTCGCATAAGAAATGAAGACAATAGTATTAATGTTCTTGCGTACGTAGAATCGGAGCCTCACGTAAGCATCAGGGAGATTTCCATAGAACTAGGTGTAAGTGTTGCTTCTGTGTTCAGAATTTTAAGGGATTTTAAGCTGCATCCTTATCATCTAGTTTTACACCAGACTTTATCAGACACTGATTTTGACAGGCGGCTCCAATATTGCTATTGGCTGAGAGACATGTGTAGTGAAAATCTTCGATTCCTTCCCAAAGTTTTATTGACCGATGAGGCTATTTTTACTAGCTGCGGCAGAGTTAATTTGCACAATATGCATTATTGGTCGCAAACAAATCCTCACTGGATGCGCGAAGTGGATCACCAAAACAGATGGAGTGTAAATTTGTGGTGTGGTGTTTTAGGTGACAGAATTATCGGACCATTTGTTTTTCATGGACACCTAAATGTTGAATCTTATTTAAACTTTTTACAAAATGACTTGCCCAATCTTTTAGAAGACATTCCCCTTGACGTGAGAGCATCCCTGTGGTATCAACATGATGGATGTCCTTCACACTATTCCCGAAGAGTCCGTGATTTCTTAAATGTTAGATACCCAAATCGCTGGATGGGAAGGGGTAGTTTGTTTCCGTGGCCACCTAGATCCCCGGATTTAACTGTATTAGATTTCTACTTGTGGGGAAGAATAAAAGATATTGTTTACGAAACGACACCAACCACCCGAGAGGACATGATTCACCGAATTGAAATTGCAATAAATTCGATTCCACGAGACGAAATCGAAACAGCTGTTTCCAGTACAAGAAGAAGAATTAATAGTTGTATTTTACAAAACGGCCGTCAATTTGAACATTTATAGCTTTAAACTTGTTTTTTAACAGTTGTTCATGATTTTTTACCATTCTATTAAAAAGTTTCTTAGACAAAAATCAATCATTACTTTGATATCGTTGTTATGGCCCGTTGGCCTCTAAACACGCTCCAAATTTTGCAATTTGCTTAGTTTGGACTAGTCCTAAGCCTAGATAGAGTGTGAAGGGAGGCACAGACTATGATAAATGCAGATTCCTCATTACTAATCCAACCTATACACCTTAAGAAACCATAGCAACAATCAATTATTAAATTAAACGGTTAAAAGGTCTTCTTTTCGCCATAACTCTGGAACAAATAAAGATATCAAATTGCGTTATTTACGTTTTTTGTTACAAATTTAAGCTACTTTCCGCTTATAATGTCATAATTATACCGTATGATTTAATTTTTCTGAATAAAATCAAAAATACTGGTATTATTACAAATTGCGCCCTCTAACAATTTTATTATGAGCTATCGCGTACCAATGGATGCGACAGTTGAAAGTACTTACCTCTTTCTTCTAAACAAGCCTAGGTTTACTACAATCGGATAAGTCGTTTAAAAATAACAGCGATTTAAATGATTACACATTCAATAGCTTCCCCCACTCTTATTAAGGTCGGTACGCCAATGATGCAGAATTGTCTAAGCTTTCTAACGATGTTACCAAAGGTATGCCTTAATGTGGGAATTTTCGGAGAAATTTATAATTTTATTTTTTAATTTTCAATTGCGCCCCCTTGCGATGAATTACGGAACTTAAAAATAATTTCCAGGATTTTCTCGTGGCGACTTTTATAATGAATTTTTTTTCTCCACTTTTTATGTCCACTAGTTTCTGAAATATGGCCGGTGGGCAGCCTTAATGAAACACCCTGTATATATATATATATATATATATATATATATATATATATATATATATATATATATATATGTATGTATGTATATATATATATATATATATATATATATATATATATATATATATATATATATATTAGACTGGCCCATATTTTTTAATTTTTTTTTGTTTGGTCTCACACTCCTAAACTGTTCTACTTCATTAAAAAGTAGTATATACCAAGTTTTGTAACATTATTTTAATATTAAGTGGACCCTCATGGGAGATGAAGTATCTAAAGAAACTGTGAAAAATTAGAAAAATCAGTTTTTGAAAATAGGTTTTGGAAATGAACAACAATGATATGAATGAACAATTTTCTTTATTGAATTTAATGTATAATTTACAAGTAATACATTCTAATTAAAAGTAAGAATAGTTTATAAATTAATTTTGATTATAGTTCAAAATGATGTAGCCATGGTTGTTGTGCTAACATCTGGGAAACGTTTACGGTAAGATGCTACAACTTGGATTATACAATTTTTCTGTTCTTCATTTTTTGTTAATTTACTATTATACTCCTGAATTATCTTAATCCCTCTTTCGGCTGCATCGTTAACGACTTTTATTTTTTTAACGATCTCAAGACAATGTTTGTACTGTTCATTTATTCCCCAAGTTTGTGGATCTTGTTCTAGGAAATTTGAAGGTAGATTGACCCTTTCAAAAAAACGTTTGGAATGTTTCGAAACGAAATCAAAAATATTCAGATTCAAGATACTCCTTACGTCGATTTCTATTTTATTACCCTCTCCAAATAATCCATCACTTTGTAATGCATCAACCATATTTCTTTTAACATTTGCGGGAATATTGTCATCAAAAAACGCTAATGCAGAAGCTTCTGCACATAAGTGCCACATATGATTTTTAAATTTAAGTATTGCGGCGTCCGCAATTTCACGATTAATTTCCTTGAAAAGTATTAATTTTTTGAGAAACAGAAGATCATGATAAGGTGCGAGATTTGCAAAGGGGGCTGTGTACCATGCTTTGATATACAATTTTGCAATAAAAATACATATCTGTAAAATACTTCTTCCCTCTGAAACTGTTAGATGGAATTGATCTATGTATAAAAAGATCTTTAGACAATAAATTGTTTTTGCCATCCACCGTGCATGATGCATTGCCCCAGGAGCTCGAACTTTACCTTTAGCACTTCTCCCAAAGAATAACAGAGTAAGTTGCAATAGCTCATTGTAATCATGGCGAGGCAGTTGAGTTTTCAAATTATTGTCGACAAAAGAAAGAAGTTCAGTTATATCATTTTTAAAGATTTCCTGAACACGAGTTATTTCCATCGCGGACTTGATTTTCGTGCTGTCAATTTTACTCCACAATTGCTTGAAACGTTTAAACAAGGGACCGCCAGGGCCACTGGAGGGTGGCATCACCTTATCAAATATACTTTTCAATACAAGTTCATAAATGTGATGTCTACATGGTAAATACAATAAGTCCCTTTCTAATATTTGTTCCAATATATTGCAACAACCATTAATCCTACCAAAATTGGATGCTGTTGTATCGCAACATAATGCTTTAACATTATCTGCCATATCCCAATCCAATAGCACTTCAAAAACTGCATGGGCTTGCTCTCTACCGGATGAATTCGGTATGACTGGGATTCCTATAATCTGTTCTACATCTCCATCTGTAATAATTATGGCTAATCTGTCTTCCGTGTCACTTTCATTTAAATCTCTTAACAGTTTACTATCCCAATGAACTACAGGAGCAGTAAAGGTTATGTCTTTAAAATATAACTTATGCTTTTCTGCAATTTTTTTGCGCAAACTTTGGCTGCAGCGTGTGGTTCGGCTTATGGACAGAGAATGAATTTCAAACTTCAGAGCTTCCGCTACCGCTGTTAGTACGTGAACTGCATCCCTGTCGCTGACTTTACATTTGTCTAACGCGGCAACTAACTTTTCGGTAATTATATTCTTTCTACCTACTAATCTTCTTTTCTTTGGTTCTGGTGAAGCCGATGCTTCTCCATCGTGACATCTTCCTTCCTCATGTTCATGTAGATAATCGTCCCCATCGGAACTTTCAGCACAAGAATTAAATTCCGAAACTGATGCCCCTGGAAAATAATAAAAAAATTTCCATATATGTATATTACATTATTACTGCTAAAGTTGCTTAATAAATTTAATGTGGTTTAAAAAACATAAAACATATGGAAATATAATAGGATAATAAAAATAATACACACAAGTAATCAATTACTATTTACCTAAAAGTTCTGTTTCTTCCTGATTTCTCTTTTTCAGTAAGGCATATGATTTTTCCCGCTCTTCTTTTCTTTTTTCCTTTGCAGCTAATACTGTATCTAGGCCGTACATGTGTCCTTCCCTACCTTTTTTTCTTTGATTTATTAAAAATTCTTTGTCCTCTGTTATATTCATTTTTCCAAGAGAGTTTTGGTGTGCGATGTCAAATAAATTTTCAAATTCCTGCACAAAGGTTTCTTCATTTCTTAATTGCGTTTCTGTTCTTCTTTTGAAATTTTATATAGAACTTCAACTTTTTTAATACAATGTTGAACGTCACGTGTTGGGATGCGGGCTTTGTTCCAAAAAATGATCACTTCCTCAATAACTAATTTACTACTCTCCCGTAATGAAAGTTTAACTTCTCGGAGGTTAAAAAATAATACACTTAATACTTGTTTGATGGACGGAAGTTTGCTGCCAACAATTTGTGAAGAATAATTTCCTATTAGGTACACTGAAGTATCTTTTCTCAACAATCGACGATCAGACATTATGCGCAAATAACTGACCAATTTACTTAAAACAAACTTCCTAGTACGAAACAATGTTTGAAACTAAGCGTTGATCACTGACTCACAAATATTTATATATCTAACACGGACCGAAAAGAAATCACGTGCTTCCAAATATGCTTGCTATCTGTTTTCGTGGAGATGTTGTGTTTCTTATGATAGGAAAAAAAGTAATTATACACACTAGAATCATCATATTGCCATAATGCAATAATACATGTATCAAATCATAAGACAAAACATGCTTCTATTTATTATAGAATAATTTTATTTAAATATTACATAATAAAATTTTAACGCCAAAAACATGAGCAAAATTCGAGATTTTTCATACAAAATTATATTTCGGTTAATTTAAGGGGTACAATACTATTTGAAAGGTGTTGATCAGCTGCAAGAAATATAATATAATGAAGGTTTCATTATAATGAACGGTAATATGAGAAAATAGCAAATAACATAACACATAAAGCACATTTTCAAAAATTCCCATGACTTCAGTTTCATTTGCCATGAGGGACTTATCCTTAAAATATTTGCAAATTTCTCACATATGATTTTTAGTGGAATGGTAACAATATTGGGGGTGAGACCAGAAATATATGGGAAAATATATATATATATATATATATATATATATATATATATATATATATATATATATATATATATATATATATATACATACAGGGTCCGGAAACAACAGCGCCTTCTTCTATATCTTCCGTTTTATATAAGCTAGATTAATAAAATTTGGAATGCAGTTATAGTTTAGTTGTGTGCATATTTTAAAATTATTCACGCGAATACAGGTTATTTATTTAAAGAGGACCAAATTATTATACAAAAATTTAAATGGAACACCCTGTACATTATTACTTTTTTGAATTCTACACATTGTTCTTAACAAATTCGCAATTTCCCTATCCCTAAATATAGCCGTTTTTGAGTTATTTCGATTTTTCTAAAAAAAATTGAAATTACAGAGTTTCCTTTGAAAATGAACCTCCTTAACTGTTGAAAAATAAAAGTTATCTAAATTATATCAGAGTAAGTACACAGATAGAGCTTCCTTTTAATGTGAAGAAAATGACATAATTGCATACAGTGTGCTTATAATTGACTTGCCAATCAACAATTATTCGAACTAGTAAAAGTTGACTTTTTCAAATAAAACACCCTGTATCTTATTACATTTTTGGTTTCTACATATTAACCCTTATCAGTTCGCCATACAACTTTTCAAAATGTATAAGATCATTGAGACATTTTTAAATCTATGGCCTCGTATAGATAAAAAAGAATATCATAAAACAATTGTATTATACATTAAAACACGCAACAGAAACTAATATATTATGATAGAAGACTAATTACAATTTTTGTACTGGAGGCATTGCATGTTAACAAGAATTTGACAAATATTTACTTCAATTTCAAGTAAAATTCTAAAATCAAGTGTGCTTCTTGTAAAAATTGAATGTTTGACGTAAATAAATAAAACTGTAGTTAACCATTTACGAGTGTTATTGTCAGTAATCAAGATTTTTATAAAATGAATTTTACACAAAATGAGTTAGTTGATATGATATTCGTGTTGGGTGCGGCAGAAAGAAACTGTTTATTGGCTAGCAGAATTTATGCTGAAAGATATGCAGATAGAAGACATCCAAACGCAAGATCGTTTCAGAACGTTATGAGTAGATTTATTGCAACTTTATGTGCCAATTACTCCAAACATGAACGTGTTAAACCTTCTACAAATGAAGATAGTGAATGAGGGTTCTTCTCGCCATCGAAGAGGATCATCACAGAAGCCAAGAGGACATAAGTGAAATAGTTGGTATAAGTGAGAGATCAGTAGGCCGTCTTTTAAAGAAGAATCGCTTAGATCCCTATCATATTCAGTTACACCAAGAATTGAGCGATGCAGACTTCGGTCATCGAGTAAGATTTTGTAACTGGGCCAGAGAAGAAATTACTCAAAACCCAAATGTCTTTTATAATATTTTATGGACAGACGAATCAACATTTCATAAGAATGGATTTGTTAACACATATAATTTTCATTATTATTCCTCAGAAAATCCACATTTGTTAAGACAAGTTGATAATCAACATAAGCGGTCTTTAAGTGTCTGGGGTGCCATCGTTGGGGATTATGTCATCGGTTCATTCTTTTTTAATGGACACTTTAATGGTGAGAAGTACGTTAACTTTTTGCGTAACGATTTACCGGGCTTATTAGAAAGTATTACTCGATATTAGAGCCACAATGTGGTATCAACATTATGGCGCTCCTACTCACTACTCTGCAGATGTAAGAGATTATCTCAATAGAGCCTTTCCAAATAAATGGATTGGGCGAAATGGACCTGTGAGGTGGCCAACTAGGTCCCCTGATCTGACAAGAATAGATTTCTTTTTATGGGGATACATAAAAAGTATTGTCTATAGAGAACCACTGCCGAAGATATGCGTAATCGTATAATACAAGCTTTTCATAGCATTACTCCAGAGTTGTTGCGTAGAGTTGAACAATCTTTTAAAGATCGACTTCAGGTCTGCATCCGAGAAAACGGACAACATTTTGAACAATTATTATAAATAATTATCGCTAATGATTAGCGCTAAATTATTATTTTTTTATTTTATTAGTTTTGTATTTTTAGAAATAATTTTAATAATTATAGGGTATTAGTCTCTGTTGCGTTTTTTAATTTGCAATAGAATTGTTTTCCACTGTTTTTTTTCTATTTATACGATGCCATGGATTTAAAAAAATGTTCCAATAATCTTATACATTTTGAAAAATTTGAAATAATTCGGAAACGGCTATATTTAGGGATAGGGAATTGTATATCGAATTGATAAGGGTTAATATGTAGAAAGCAAAAACGGAATAATATTACAGAGTGTTCTATTTGAAAAAGTAAACCTTTACTAGTTGGAATAATGTCTGATTGGCAAGTCAATTGTAAACACCCTGTATGCAATTATGACATTTTCTTTGCATTATAAGAAAGCTCTATCTGTGTACTTATTCCGATATAAATGAGATAACTTTTGTTTTTCAACGGTTAAGGAGGTACATTTCAATTTTTTTTAATAGAAATCGACATAACTCAAAAACGGCTATATTTAGGGATAGGAAAATATATTGCGAATTTGTTAGGAGTAATGTGTATAATTAAAAAATAATAATATACAGGGTGTTCCATTAAACATTTTTTATTATAGTTTGGTCATCTTTAAATAAACAACCTGTATACACGTGAATAATTTTAAAATACGCACACAACTAAACTATAACCCTATCCCAAATTTTATTGATCTAGCCTATATGAAACGGAAGATATAGAAGAAGGCGCTCTTATTGTCGGACCCTGTATGTATGTATATATGTATGATATATATATATATATATATATATATATATATATATATATATATATATATATATATATATATATATAGGGTGTTTCATTAAGGCTGGCCACCGGCCATATTTCAGAAACTAGTGGACATAAAAAGTGGAGAAAAAAAATTCATTATAAAAGTCGCCACGAGAAAATCCTGGAAATTATTTTTAAGTTCCGTAATTCATCGCAAGGGGGCACAATTCAAATTAAAAATAAAATTATAAATTTCTCCGAAAATTCCCACATTAAGGCATACCTTTGGTAACATCGTTAGAAAGCTTAGACAATTCTGCATCATTTTGGTCTAAGGCTCATTGGCGTACCGACCTTAATAAGAGTGGGGGAAGCTATTGAATGTGTAATCATTTAAATCGCTGTTATTTTTAAACGACTTATCCGATTGTAGTAAACCTAGGCTTGTTTAGAAGAAAAGGTAAGTACTTTTAACTGTCGCATCCATTGGTACGCGATAGCTCATAATAAAATTGTTAGAGGGCGCAATTTGTAATAATACCGGTATTTTGATTTTATTCAGAAAAATTAAATCATACGGTATAATTATGACATCATAAGCGGAAAGTAGCTTAAATTTGTAACAAAAAACATAAATAACGCAATTTGATATCTTTATTTGTTCCAGAGTTATGGCGAAAAGAAGACTTTTTTAACCGTTTAATTTAATAATTGGTTGTTGCTATGGTTTCTTATGGTGTATAGGTTGGATTAGTAATGAGGAATCTGCATTTATCATAGTCTGTGCCTCCCTTCACACTCTATCTAGGTTTAGGACTAGTCCAAACTAAGCAAATTGCAAAATTTGGAGCGTGTTTAGAGGCCAACGGGCCATAACAACGATATCAAAGTAATGATTGATTTTTGTTTAAGAAACTTTTCAATAGAATGGTATAAAATCATGAACAACTGTTAAAAAACTAGTGAAAATCTATAAATGTTCAAATTGACGGCCGTTTTGTAAAAAACAACTATTAATTCTAATGTGGTGTGTTTTAAAATAATAATCTAATTCGCTGCGGAACAAAGTCGGCTCGTTTCCATGGAGGTAAATAAATTGAAAAAGTTGTCAACTTACTTAATTTTGATTGATGTTGTGTTGTAAAAATTTTTTCCTTCATTAGTTTTGGGTTTCATTGTACCTTATCAGAAATTAGTGATGTCCTTCAAAAATGTCGTATACCAATGCCGAGGCTTACGACATGCTTGCCGTGTATTATGAATGTTTTCAAAATGCAGCTATTGCGGAACGACAATACGCTATCAGATATCCTGATCGAAGGCACTACACTAGAAAAGTGTTTCGGCGAATGGCAACACGTTTAAGACAAACAGGAAATGTACGACGTATTCCACTTCCTGTCAGAAGACGTCGCATAAGAAATGAAGACTATAGTATTAATGTTCTTGCGTACGTAGAATCGGAGCCTCACGTAAGCATCAGGGAGATTTCCACAGAACTAGGTGTAAGTGTTGCTTCTGTGTTCAGAATTTTAAGGGATTTTAAGCTGCATCCTTATCATCTAGTTTTACACCAGGCTTTATCAGACACTGATTTTGACAGGCGGCTCGACTATTGCTATTGGCTGAGAGACATGTGTAGTGAAAATCTTCGATTCCTTTCCAAAGTTTTATGGACCGATCAGGCTACTTTTACTAGCTGCGGCAGAGTTAATTTGCACAATATGCATTATTGGTCGCAAACAAATCCTCACTGGATGCGCGAAGTGGATCACCAAAACAGATGGAGTGTAAATTTGTGGTGTGATGTTTTAGGTGACAGAATTATCGGACCATTTGTTTTTCATGGACACCTAAATGGTGAATCTTATTTAAACTTTTTACAAAATGACTTGCCCAATCTTTTAGAAGACATTCTCCTTGACGTGACAGCATCCCTGTGGTATCAACATGATGGATGTCCTTCACACTATTCCCGAAGAGTCCGTGATTTCTTAAATGTTAGATACCCAAATCGCTGGATGGGAAGGGGTAGTTTGTTTCCGTGGCCACCTAGATCCCCGGATTTAACTGTATTAGATTTCTACTTGTGGGGAAGAATAAAAGATATTGTTTACGAAACGAGACCAACCACTCGAGAGGACTTGATTCACCGAATTGAAATTGCAATAAATTCGATTACACGAGACGAAATCGAAACAGCTGTTTCCAGTACAAGAAGAAGAATTAATAGTTGTATTTTACAAAACGGCCGTCAATTTGAACATTTATAGCTTTTCACTTGTTTTTAACAGTTGTTCATGATTTTTACCATTCTATTAAAAAGTTTCTTAAACAAAATCAATCATTACTTTGATATCGTTGTTATGGCCCGTTGGCCTCTAAACACGCTCCAAATTTTGCAATTTGCTTAGTTTGGACTAGTCCTAAACCTAGATAGAGTGTGAAGGAGGCACAGACTATGATAAATGCAGATTCCTCATTACTAATCCAACCTATACACCATAAGAAACCATAGCAACAATCAATTATTAAATTAAACGGTTAAAAGTCTTCTTTTCGCCATAACTCTGGAACAAATAAAGATATCAAATTGCGTTATTTATGTTTTTGTTACAAATTTAAGCTACTTTCCGCTTATGATGTCATAATTATACCGTATGATTTAATTTTTCTGAATAAAATCAAAAATACTGGTATTATTACAAATTGCGCCCTCTAACAATTTTATTATGAGCTATCGCGTACCAATGGATGCGACAGTTAAAAGTACTTACCTTTTTCTTCTAAACAAGCCTAGGTTTACTACAATCGGATAAGTCGTTTAAAAATAACAGCGATTTAAATGATAACACATTCAATAGCTTCCCCACTCTTATTAAGGTCGGTACGCCAATGAGCCTTAGACCAAAATGATGCAGAATTGTCTAAGCTTTCTAAAGATGTTACCAAAGGTTATATATATATATATATATATATATATATATATATATATATATATATATATATATATATATATATAATATATATATATATATATATATATATATGAAAGGTACGTATGGTTCAGTTCTTAGCTAAAAATGATTGTGATAGCATCATCACGTTCGTTGTCCCACTATGGAGGAGTAACTAGATATGTGTGGTTTGTATCTGTGCTAGACAAGTACTATGTATATATAAAACAAGTCTTTATGGAGATGTAGGTCTCATTGAGGTCAAGAAGTTCTCAGAAAGAACAGTGCCATAACGAAGAAAAATAATGCCAATATCCATTTTTAAGGTGTCTTCAAGAAGGCGGTAAATATGGGAAAAATAAAAATGTTAAGTAGGGACTTGGAGTGGTTTTTCTAACAAAATTGCTACGTAAATAAGGATTTGACATCTCTTGGTCAAAATACATGTAATCAAAGACAACGCATAAATTCACTTATTGGGCAACAACGCAGTACTTGGGGAAGTTGTTCCAACGAAATTGGTACAAACATAGCGATTTTTACATATCTTAGCTAAATGCATGTGATCGCGAAAAATTAATTCAATGTACTTATTGGACATCGATCCTATGCTTTAGGACCTTTTCGCCACGAAACTGGTGCATAAGGAACGAATTTGACATATATTGCCCAAAATTTAAATGGTCACGGAAAATGCAAAAAATTACTTATGGGATATCGATGAAATGCTTTTGGACCTATTCCCAACGAAACTGGTGCTTAAATAACGATTTTGACATCTATTCGCTAAAATCCGTGTGGTCAGATTGCATAAACATTACTAGTTCCACATCGAGCTGAAACCTTGAGACATTTCCCCAATGAAACTGGAGCATAAATTACGATTTTAATTTCTCTTGGCACTGAAATTCCAAAGAATTCACTCCTTGGGAATCGAATTAATGTATTTAGCCACACAGTGGTTTCTAATAACGTAAAATATTGTAAACATAGTTTTTCCTATCACAAACATAAGACAAAATTTTGTGTAGGTTTTAATGGTGTAATTAATTCAAAGCACCATATCTTGATATCTTAAGCAACTCGGCATTAATTACAAGGACCAACAGGCGCAGCTAGTATTAAAATTTCTCAAGAAATGATTGCATATGAAAGCTAATATAATATAATTCTATTCACTGAGAGATCAAAAATTAACTATTATATACTACATAATGGTAAAACGTGTAAATATTTACAATCTTTTCCATAAATGCAAAAAGGATTCAAAGATATGCATATAGTTGTAACTTTATTATAATAACCGTTTTCCACATTGTTAAAGAGAAGTTTCTTCTGTATTATAAGTATTTTGTAACTGTGGTTTCATATTAGTTGAGTTGATCGGCCCATTTCCGCAGCTTTTGCTTTTATAGCTCGACGTTTCGGGAGCGAACTCTGCTTCCGCCATCAGGCTTAGTCCTGAGAAAAACTGTTTTCGCACTTGAGTCGAATTCATATGTTATGATTCCCACGCACTTGTCTACTCTCAGATTCGATCACTTACAAGTCTGACACACCTTCACCGTTGAGCCACTGAGTAATCCAATATATATATATATATATATATATACATACACATATATATATATATATATATATATATATATATATATATCATAACTTTTCATGGTTGCGTAGTAGTTTATTGCGCATGTTGCGCCCGTAACCTCTTGTGCAAGTGTATTGCGCTTAAGATCTTTGCGCTTTAATAGAATCCATACGGCTTCATTTCCACACTAGCTAGTGAGACGTATGTGGCTTCTTTGAGTTTCCGACGAGTTGTATTCTCGTCCTTTGCCACTAGCTGTATGTTATCCCATTGGATGCGGTGGTCTTCGTTCTAGACATGTTCGGAGATTCTTGTATATATTGTATTATCGCTGTATATTTAGATTCTTCTTTTTCGGTTACCCTTTCTTTGTTTAGGTTAGGTGTTAGATCGGGGTAGCCATTTTCTACAAGTGCATTAGCAATTTTTTCTTTTTCTTTGTTCAGGTCTTCTTGCTTTGAGGATATTGTTTTCGCTCTCTCGTGCAACCATTTTGCCAAGCCTATCTTCACGTTTTTATGGTGATTGTAGTTGTAGTGTAGGTACCTCTCCGTGTGGGTGGGTTTCCTGTATACACTTGTGAAAGTGTTGTCATTCCTGTGTACAAGTGCATTCAGGAATAGCAGTTTTTCTTCCGATTCCAAATCCATTGTGAATTTTAGGATGGATGCACGGCTATTTAAATGATCTAGGAATTCATCTAGCTTAATATGCTTGCCGTGTTGCCAAACTACGAAAACATCGTCTACGTACCTAAGCCACACCCTTGCCTTTTACATGTATTCCACCAAGCAATAGGTATTTATTTCACTATCGCTAAATCGATTTATTAGCTCATTTTACAACTTTTGGCAAGCTTCGCCAAGATCAGCCATGATAACATAAAATTTTATATTCCCGATTGTTTTCGTTTCGCTAGGATCTAATTAGATTTTGTGAGAAATCCAGTGGTGGAGCGGGGGGTTTTTTTGGCGGCAGTTTTTGGTTTTTATCAAATACATCTAAAACTGCTGTATATTTCAAAGATATAAAAATACCTAGGAATTGACCTTAAACATATCGATTAATTACGTTCCATGAATTTTTTTGAAACAACGCGCAGTTTAGCGGTAAAAAAATTCCTAAGATAGAATTTTAGTGCTCAAATTTTTTCAATCTCTAAATAACGAATAATTTTTATAAGAAAAAGTGTAGACATATTTTTTAAAGAAAATGAAATGTTGCATAACTTTTATTTATAAATTAAAAATTATTATTAATTTTATTAAATACATAAATAAAAAGTTTACCTCGAGTAGGATTCGAACCTACGACCTGAACTTTGCTAGAGTACCGCGTTAACCAACTGCGCCACCAAGGTTCAAGCCCCAATCGATGTAAATTTTGTCTTTATGTATGTAGAACTGATGTAAATTCTAAATATAATTAGAATTGACCGGTGGCGTCGCATGTGCTTTACTTTTTAAGTATCCCCACAAGAAGTAATCTAGAGGATTTAAATTTGGCAATTTGAGAGGCCGCTCAATTGTCCCTTTTCCACCTATCCAACGATTTGGAAAAACTTCATCCAAATAAGCGTGAACAGGTAACGCGTACTGTGGCGGCGCCCTTCATCCGGATACAACGTTAATAGAGTGGGGATGAGGTCATTTTGAAGAAAGTCTGAATATCTCGCACCAGTAAGAGTAAGTTTGGCTTTTTGTAAAAGAATTTATTCATTTGGGATCAACGAATATCAAAACTCTGTTATATTTCCATTTCAACATTGATTGCACAACCAAAGTTGAAAGCGTGGCTTCGTCAGCACATTTTATCAGTAACAGTACACCAGTGACAACCAAAATTACAACAGGTACTTCATTTCTAATTATTCGTATAATGTATTTTTAAGTTATTAACATCAGGATTAAGATTTTCTAATTTATAACTTGTCTTAAGATTTTATAATAAACCTTGTTATTGTTTTCAATTTCACATTTATTATATTTACGGTTTACTTGTTTTCCATAAAATAAGTTGACGTCCGAGGCATTTTAACATTTATTTACAGGTTGACGTTACATTTTTTTGTAAAGCGAACATATCTACCACACACACATTTTCTAATTAAAGCAAATCAAAGTTTAAAGACATGGCCCATTTAATCACTGGCTGAGCTGAAGGCACAAAATGTTCTATTTATTATGAGTATAAGTAATATTAGGGGTGAAATTGCAAACAACCAACTGCTATACCCTATTATTAATTATTTATTACATCAAAATGCAGCCACAGCTTGTTCAGATAGAGAAAAGGTTGCTGTAAATATATAGCTACAATAAGTTTTGTGTATATAAAAGCCAAATAACGTTGTGTAAATAAATTAATGTTCGTGTAGATAAATCAATTCAGCAGATGCGTGAATATTACAAGCTTCATCTTAACGTTTACATTTAATACTTAAAATTTTACGTGAGAAAGGTCGCGCTTTACTTCCTTTCGGAAGTGAATTAATTTGTTTGTGACATTTGTACAGATACCCTGATTATTTATTACCTATGTGTAGAAGGTTATGCAATTTTTTTCACTGTCGCTAAAACGACTTGTTGGCTCATTTTACAATGTTTGCCCAAGTTTTGCCAAGATCGGCTATGAGGGTGGGGTGTGCGTGTTCGTGGCCATGTGCTTGTGCCTGCACGTGTGCGTGTGCATGTGAGTATGCGCGTGCATGTGCGTGTGCGTGTGCGTGTGCGTGTGCGTGTGCGCGTGCGTGTGCGTGTGCGTGTGCGTATGCGTATGCGTGTGCGTGTATGTGCGTGTGCGTGTGCGTGTGCGTGTGCGTGTGCGTGTGCGTGTGCGTGTGCGTGTGCGTGTGCGTGTGCGTGTGCGTGTACGTGTGCGTGTGTATGACTGTGCGTATGATGTTACAGGCTAAATACTCACTAGAGCATCCAGCCCGTAAAGGCAACCCACCCGGTATAAAATATGCTCAAATTCGAAAAAACAAAACAGTGCATAAAACCTTTAAAAGTTACGTTAAAAAATTCAATAAGCAATGATATCTTTCGAATGTAATTACTACGCGGAATCATTTTAGTTACTTCAAATAAACACAACCGTAATGACGTTAATTTTATGATCGAAATAAGAAAACAAATACTCCAAACACGCGTAACAAATGTGTTTACACTTAAAAGACACAATAAGTACGTTACCCAAAAGATATGCATATATTAAATAATAATAAAACACTGTAACGTACAAAAATCTATATATGATCTTTTCGTGTCGACTTTATACTTTTCTCTGATTACTGTTTGGAAAACAAAACAAAATGGGCATCCGTTGATTAAGCATTTGTAACGTTTGCTACAATAAATATCTGGTTTGCTCTTGTTTGAGCTAGGAGATTCCTCAAAGTCGTGATTCAGACCACCTTACTCTTTTGTGGACCATTGTTATTACAACTCAAATTATTAATATGATTTTATTCAGGACTATAATTGCAAAAATTAAAAAACTGTATGACAATAATAATAAACTAAAAATTTATACTGGTATAAAATAAGGAATAATAAATTATGAAATAAAATAAGTATTCTTGGTAATTCGTTCGTGAGGTACGCCACTGTCACTTTTCACGTGCGCTGGTTTCGTCCTCTCTAGAGGATACTAGAAAACATTGGTCAGTTTGAATTTTATGTTCTTATCAGTGAAAATTAATGAATGATGTGTTTTTGTGTAATTAGGTTTTATTATAACGGAGTGTGGTTGTATGGGGAAGTGTTACAGGTGAGTATGGTTTATACCTTGTATGTTTTTGTCAATACTTGGGTTATGATCGACCATGTGTTTTACCAATCTATAATTTGTAAGATTGGGGAAGTGGAGAATAACCAAATACTTAGGGATATATATGTGGTAGTTTTGGCTTATTAATAGGTGGATTCTGGAAAGTATGGGTATAAATCTATATGCTCGGGGCCTTCACCTCCAAACCCTGTTTGCCTGTACGGGAAGTCACTTAATAATTACTTTGGGAAATGACTATAAGCACGGGCTTCCACCACCCGGCATATGGCGAAGTAGATCTTTATAATTTGAACCTTTATGTCAGAGCGTTCACCTCCAAACGTTAACGATTCAACCCATAAATCATTTAAATTACTTTTCACTCTTGTGGTAGGGCGTGGTTATTAATTTAGGTCATTGTACCCCTTGCTGGAAAATACGGTGATAATAATCTCCGGCAATTCCAATAACTTTACACCCACAACTCGGGGCGTTGACCTCCAAGCTGTTTTGGTTTAGAGGTACCTCCGAAGAGGGTTTTTTGGGATAGATATGTAGGTATTATCAAAAGGGTAAATGTTTATGAATTGGGGTTGAACAAGGGAGAAGGTATCAGGGTGGGAAGTAGGTAAATCAGTAAAACTAGCAGGTTGGGTCAAAGAACATAAAGATTTATGTATATCAGGTTAAGTGTAAGTGTGAGGGTGTTAAGTATAATTCTAATATGTCTGGAAGGGTTGTGGTAATAGGTAATAAGAGAGTAGTGTTAATTAATTAGGTAACAGGTATCTGGTTTGAATAATGGAGGTGTAAATGTGTTTGCTTGTGTACAAAGTGTATGTGAGTGTCAGGTTTGTTAATAAGCAAGTGCAATGTATCTGGTATAATTAGAAATCGTATGCTGAGGATCGGGTATATATAGGGGAAAGGCTGGAGGGGAACAACTATACCATTTTTAAATAGTGACAGAGCAGTTGTGGTAGTAACTAGGAAATAAATTTTGATAGGAATTATTTCTAGGAAAGGAAAATTCGTAAGAATTCATCTGGATCATTGCACAATTAGGATTGCTATTTAATGGTTACTCGTTACCTATTTCTCTACCACAATGATCTAAATTGTCTGTATTTTGTTATGGTATAAACGGGTAGTAAAACGGGATAACAGATAAACTTGGCTTTTGCACGACTAGCCAGCGGTCGGGTGTGGGTAAGATGTTAATTAATTTTGCACACCGAAGGATAGTATACCATACATAAGTCCAAATAGGGAATGAAATTGTCATAAAACCGGAATGGGGCCAGCGTGTTTGAAAAGTCGAAATAGGGGTCGTTTTTCCCAATTACGTAAGTTCCCAGCTTGCCCAAACACACAAATAACTCGTTTACCTACACGTAATCAATCACAGGTAGGCCAGCAGCAGCAGATCTGAGCAACACCTGGAAGGCTAAAATATTCTAGCACGCTTTGCAAACTACTTGCGTGCCACACTAATAAAAAACAATTGGTACTCAAAATAAATCATTATATCTCCTTGGATAAACTACACAAAAACGTAACGATAGTTTATACTCGTTATGAGTGAACAGTTCTAAGATCCCAGCAAGGTTTAGCGGGGATGAAACTACCCCTTTTTAACGAAGGTTCGTTCACCAGGAGATGAAGAAACGTTCTTTCGCGGGATTGCCCTAAGTCTCCCGCTAGCGTGTCTACGCAAGAAGGTCTGAACTATCACTCTCCAACTACACTTAATCATTATCCGCCCTGTTGCACTTTAATATCCCCTCCATTACTTATTTTTTATTTTAACCTATCCTATACGAAAATCATTTAAACCTTTCAAGCGCGGAAGGCTTCCGAAACTTCGCCCTTTTCTGAAGACAGTATTATCAGCAATTTCTGCAATTTGTCGCCATAATCTCACGCAGTTTGTTTTTAAATTGGTTCAAATGGTAGCCCACGTAAACTATTTCTCTGACAGATATAACTAAAGCATCAAGTTTAAGACGGTAAACTATATACGACCGCCTTTTCGGCGCCTAACTTCGAACGATTACATAATCCTCTTACAATTTACAGATCAACAACTGCGTTTTAATATTTTACATCTTGAAAAATGTATACATTCCTGATATTATTTTAATTCAGATCTACAAAAAAAAAAAAAAACTATTTCACATTCACCATTTTAAACTGGCCAATTAAATCAAAAAAAATTGTAAGGCTTTCAAATACTTTCCCGAACTTACGCGTTACTCAATCCAAATACGAGAGTTTACACGTCATTTCAGATGTCAGTTACTGACAAATATTTTGTAACTTTGAAAATTATCGACCAATCTTCAGCAAACCTGGACACATGACAATTTATTGCCTATACCATTTACGTTACAATTCACAATTGATTAAATTATTTCTTTTGTTGTAAGTTCTCAATAAATCTACTATTGCCCAGTAGGGGATGTACGTGGGTTCTGACTCGTTTCAAATTCACACATTTTACAGATATGTTACTTTGCTGAATCACCATCAGATGGTGGTACCATTAAATAAGATGATAATTAATTACTGTTTCTTAAAATAATTATAATTTAACCAGATCGTGTTAAATCATCACATAGAGATCGTCTTGGATCTACAGAGGTAAAACAACGTTATATGAATAAATTGCTATTACATCCCTTACCTTCTTTTAGCTTCCTTTCTTTATTGGTGCTGAGGTTATATGTCATGTACCTTTTCGACTCGCTTTTGGGTTATGCTGCGATGTTCTCTTAACTAGGACTGCACGTAAATGACAGGTAGCTGTGCTTCAACTGCTTTTGACTCGTTATCGTTGATGTTACATCGTCATTGGAGATTACGATGATGGAATTTAAACTGTATTAAGGCTCAAGGATTTCGTTCAACAACAGGTCAGATTATTCCATTATCGCATGTACTAATAACTATTGTATTGCTGAATTTACTTTCGAACCTATCATACGTTATACACTGCCTTCAGCAGGGATCACTACAGCATCTACACAAAAGTGCATTTAAATTAACTATATTACAAAAAAAAATCTGTAGCACTGGAACTGTGGCAGGATCTGTAACAAACAAAATATACCCACGTACCACCCAAAATTGAAAA
>JARFJB010002513.1:80000-135000 GCA_036346205.1 Vesta saturnalis | reverse complement strand
CGACTTATCCTACATGCATGTTAATATACCGCATACCCCTAACCACTGAGCTACCGACACCCCTTCCCTTATCCGTTACAACAGATTCTACCGCCAGTTTCTCCCGTAATAGTATATTTTATTTAAAGCTCCAAAAAGGTACGCGGTGTATTATTACTGCATTTGATTTCCTATTACTATAATGATGTATTAGTACTGTGAGTGGCTTATTATTGCTGACACAGGTTTATTATTATTGTAAGTTGTTTATGGCTGCTGATAGTTATTTTGTATTTTTGTTGTTTTTGTAACATAATTCTGGGGAAGTGATCGTTTATATATATATATATATATATATATATATATATATATATATATATATATATATATATAATAATATATATATATATATATATATATATATATATATATATATATATATATTTGGGCTGAAGCCTGTAGAAAATAAAGATTTGTGTTGGACGACCATTATTTTTTATTCGGCATTTTTTTCTGGTCAGCGTTTCGTTTATTTACTTTAACTTTGACCATTGTCTTAACTGTGCTTTTATCATTTTGCTGGTTTTGTGGGCCACACAAGAGCAAACCACGTAGTGTCATTTTTAAATTTCTATTATGTTTCTACACCAATCACAAGGTACTTTTGTGCACGTTACAAATATTTGACCATACAAGCTCAAATTGCAGACGTATTAACTAAACTTTTGGAGATGTTAAATTTCAAAACATAAAAGAACAATTTATGTGTAGCATTTAATATCTGCTAAAATCCAAAAATAGCTGTTGCGTGTTACCTAGAGAAAGTTTCATTTTCACCTTACTTTCAATATTCTTGGTTTATATTTTTTATACAATAGTTATTTATGTATTAAGGGCATAATGAGGTTTCTATGGTCTGAGGCGCTATTTCGAAGGCGGGGTCGCTAACACGAAGGCCAGGAAAACGCAGTAGGGTTATTAAAACCAGTTATTCCCGAAATGCATAAAACATTGTATCCATGAGTAGTGCATTGAATCATTAACATGAATTATAACATTAATTGCTTTCAAAGTAAATACATTTCTCATTTATGATAGTAGGTATTGGTGCGTTGCCATGGAAACGAGTGTAAAAGCAGGCATGACAGATTGATAATTCATTTGACGTTTTGGTTTAGTTAATTTTAAACGCAATAACTGAGATATTTCCAAAAATAAGGTGAATGAAATTGAGTAATTGTACCACGTCGTATAAGCATGACTAATTGTAATAATTGCATTGTAAATATATTTAAATAAACCTTTGTTTTTGTTTTGTGTCTACTCGTTCAATTTTAACGTTTCATTACAATCCGCTGGACATAATGACATCCACGGGCTATAAAAGGATTTTTACATCGAAGAAATTTGGATACAATTATCATATTATAATGTAAGCGTGCATAAAATAGTTTATTAATACTGTTACATTTTACGTACTTTAGACGTTACAGATTGTCCGACCAAGTTTGGAAAGGAGATATTGTAGCGCAACTCTAGGTAGAATGACCTACCGGATTTCCGATACATAGTGTATTATAACGATCAACTGCTAAAATATACTGAACAGAACATTAGCCTGGCAACAAGGGCCGATGTTTTACAAAAAATAATTTTACTTGTATGACCTTGTACATTTTGTATTATCATAGTTTGTTATCATTATTAATTTTTCGTTCGGAAACTAGACTTGATAAGATTACTCCTTACTCCAAAAATTATAACGGACCACGAACTATGTAGATAAAGCAAAAGTTTTCTTTTATAAGAAATGGTGTAATTATTGATATAATCACTTTTGTATGACCAAAATGTTCAACATTTTGTTCTCAACAGAGATTGTCTCAACCTAGCATTTTAGTAGTATAGCTATGCCGATTCGAAACGTCTTTCAAAATGTACATTTTGATAATGCAATAATTAAATTAGATATTCACAGTTATCTTCCGTATGGATCAAAGTCAAGATGTAATTACGGATACCAACGATAGTTCTATGTGCATTGAAGGTAAGCTTGAGCTCAAAAAAAAAGATGATAAAAAACCATGCAACTTAACCAATAATTTCCCCAACTTTCTTTTCGAAAAATTATGAGTTAGGTGGTCAAAGAGTGGACGTTTGCAGAAATCCAGGCATAACATCTACACTTAATTAATATATTTCGTACACGGCAAGGAAAAGCAAAGCATTAAGGCATTTGGGGTGGTCACCAAAGAATGAAGAACCATTACAAGTAGAATTCGATGAGCAAAATGGAGAACAGTCTTTTACAGTATACATGCATACCATTGAACCACATATGTGGAATAATGGAGGATTATCGTCAAGTAATAGTGAATATGCGTCAAGAGTTGATTGTAATTCGATTTAGAACGATACAAACTGTTACTATCGTGAAGTTGATGTAGCAATAATCTTAAATAAAATTCAATGCAAAGTACCACACTGAACACTTTGTGTTCCATTTCGTCAAGGGAGTTATTTGAATTTCCTGCTTTAAAACAAGCATCCTCAGACAAATGGCCAATAAATACGTCGACGCAACTGGAAAAACCACGTTGAATAATTGTTGCATTCCAACTAGGTAAAAGGTACACAAGGTCAGCAAGGGTCGGAAATTTTGAACACATTAACATCAGAAACCTTAAAGTACATCTGAATTATCCATATGAAGCAATGCATTTGAACTGCAGTGCTAACCAATACAATAATAATTTGAAATTCCGATGTGATTAGTATGGTGAAGATGATAAAGGCACATTATTCAACTATTCCGAATTCAAATCATGACCAGTATTTGTAATGGACTACTCTAAACAAAATGAATCCTTAAAAAACTCAATAGTAGACATCAAATTAGAAATGGAATCTCTAACACCTTTCGATAGTGGAATCGTTGTCTATGGTCTTATTCTCCATGACGCTATGGCACTATGACCAAACCAACGTAATGTATTACTTTTATACCCATCCATTATTGTCTTTTCCTCGCCACACTCTGTCATTATGCACTCATTCTTTTTCCTGTCCTTTCTCGTTTTACCACATGCGCTTCTCAGCAACCTCATACCCATGGCATTTATTTTTCTTTCGTGCTTTTTTTTGACATACCCATTTCTCACTTCCATACAGTACTGATGAGAAAAACACACAATTATGGATTGCTCGTTTCTTTCGTTTCTCATTTTCGTCCACATACTTCCAATCACTCTCCTTCCAGCATTGACCCATCGTCCAATCTCGCCCTCCATTGTACCATCTGCAGTAAATATTCTACCTAGATATACCAGCCCGTCCAATTGCACCATCTTGCAGAGTAAATACTCTTCTCTCCTTTCCACCTTCCCGATTGAACACCACAATCTTAGTTTTGTTCACGTTTACCTTTGGGTCCATAGTCTCACAGACTGTATCAAACTTCCTCCGAGCAGTTTGTAGCTCATCCGCACTGTCACTTAATAAGACTGTGTTATCTGCATGCACCATAAGTCGTACATTTACGTGACCAACCATTAAACCATTTGTATCGGTACATGCTTGTCTAACACATTTATCCCTGTTCCAAATCATGTAAGTTTCATTATTTTAATATGCGCACTTATTTTTATTTGCATTCGTACATTTAACCAGTACATGTATTCAGTATGGATTTGTGAAGGATTATTAAGCTTACCGAAATAAAACACATCACTTCGAAATTAAAATTTTGTTTTATTTTAAACTTAAATCATCAAAAAAAAAAATCATTTGACATCGTTAATATTCAAAACATGAATTATAAACATATCTAGCTATTAAAATTTAAAATTAAATCTGTTAAATTTTATTCAATACATCTTTTTTTATTTAATTTTAATTTTCTACGAGCATGTCTTGTTCGCAGGTAAATTTTTGGTTAGATAAACAATTTTCTTTTATTTAACTGCACTCACATGAAAATGCTGTCGCCTTGAAGTTTTAGCACAGAATGAATAGGAAATTGCTAATAAGTAGTCATTTTTTTCTTAAACTTAACATTTTCATTGGTTATATTACAATACAAACATTGCCAGATGCTATCCCTGATTGGTTGATTAATTTTTGTAATGTAATAAATATTAAATTTTGCAATAACTCTCTTATACTAATAAAACTATAAGTCCTACTAAATTCTACACAAAATTGTTTTTAAAATGATACCTTATTTGATGTACTTAACATTTTATTAAGTGTTCATTTTTTTACCATTTTCTTATACCAAAATTTCCTTATAACTAATTTATTTTACTTTTTAGGGGAAAATTAAGTTCATAGTTGAAATCTACAACTCGAAATATATAAGCCCATACTAAATTTAAGTCTATGCGACAATTATTTATTCACTTTCTGAACTCAGGCTGTCGAAACTGTGTTTAACTGTTTTATTGCCACATTCTTACATTTTGCATCGAAATGTTACTATAGATTGTATAACACTAGGTAAGTTTGTTTAACACTTATTCTTTTATACATGCATACACTTATTTCTAAATTCAATAAATATTATCTAACATTGTCAATTTTACTGATTTTGTCTATAAATCTACCTCCTACACACCTTAACTAATACAAATTGTTTTGTTATTTTTAGAATTGATATAGATCATGTTAACAGACCGGGATTTTCTTTCCATGCATGGATATTATGAATATTATTAATGATACACTACACTTATGCTCTCTGAAGCTGCTCAGAAACTTGACATATGAAAATGTTCTTATACAACTTTAATAAACATAATGTACCTATTTATTTAACTGTATATAGCCTACACTACGATGAATAATCACCTATGTACTTATATTATTTCTTATTATAACTTCGTAAATTCTATTTTAACACACTTATGCTCAATTTAATATACAGAAGCAATCCCATGCTCCTTATTATATTTATTATCAATCTTTCTTTATTTTACAATCATAACTGATACCCTAAACGTATCATCGCAATACATTAAACAACCACGCACTTTTATACTGCCCTTATTCATCTAATATTTCCCACAGATTTTCACTATTCACCCTGTCGTATGCTTTCTTCAGATCTACAAACGAACAGTACAGCTTCCTTTTTACACTTAAACACTTTTCTGTCACCTGCTGGAAAGCATATGATTGACACATACTCTCCCTGGCATGGAGCCACCCTGCATATCCCAAATCTTAGTTTGTGCAGTTTCACGTTTTTATCAATCAGGATTCTTTCAAATACTTTACCAGTCACGCTGAGCAAACTTATTCCTTTGTAGTTCATGCAACCACTCTTATTCCTCTTACCTCTATATAGTGGTACAATGATCGCGCTCTTCCAATCCCTCGGCACTTTTCCACACATAAGGCATACATTGAATAAATCACACAATCTTCGTATAAGCTTTGCACCCCCATACATTAGCATTTCACCAGTGATGTTATCTACACCGGCTCCCTTGCCGTTTTTCAACCCTCCTACCGTTTTCTCTACCTCATTTATCCCAATATCATTCTCAGTTTCATTCACCATTCCTTCTACCTTCTCCTTATTTAACTCTTCAGTCTTACTTTCCTCACTACTGTACAGCTTTCCGAAATATTCTTGCCAGCATTTCCTCAATTCCCAATCGTTCCATACTATTTCGTTGCACATATTCATCTCTCCTGCGGCGTTCTGTTTTGTGCCACGTTTTATACTTTTGACCCATTTAAGGAAGAGTTTTTTGTTTCCGCCAAAATCATTCTGCATTTTCTCTCTTTCCACAGCCATCCCTTCCACTTCACTTATTGTCAATGCTTCCTTCGCTTCTTAATCTGTACACCTCATACAATCTATTTTTCTAAGTCTCATTTTTGCAGCAACCATTGCCGTGTACGCATCTTTTTTCTTACATACTGCCTTTTTTACCGACTCATTTCACGAAGCACATTTTTTCTGTCTACCTACAGTCGCTCTTCCACATATAAGTACGGCACAACTGACAGCGCAGTTTTTCAAGCTTATCCATGCACTTTCAACGTTAGTGTCTTCATTTGTTCGTTCCACACTGTGTCATTCACATTCAACTGTTTACTCACAGCATTTGCGTATTTCATTCTCGCACTATTATCCACTAGTTTGTCTACCCTAATTCTGGACGCTCGCACAACGTTTGCTTTCCTTCTGTAGACCCACTTTTGACCTAAACACTCTCGAAGCAACCAAACAGTGGTTTGATCTACACTCCAATCCGCGCATTACTTTTGCGTCTTTCGCCAGGTTTCTAAACCGTTCATCAAACACTATCAAGTCTATGATACTTTTAGATTCACCTATTTGCCATGTGTACATATGCACTTTTTTATGTTTAGACCACGTACTGGATACAAATAGGCTTCTCTCCGCATAGATTTCGTCAGACGTTTACCATTTTCATCGACTCTTTAGTCTCCGAACTTTCCTAGAACGCGTTCAGTATGTTCCCCCTGTACACCTACCAATCCGTTCATATCCCCCACTATCATCACTCTTTCGTTTGGCTTACATATGTTCAACACGTTCTCTATTTCATTCCAGAAGTTCTCACGCTTCTGCTCCCTTTCTCCATTCACCGGTGCATGTTACCCGGGGCGATACCAATTTGTAATGTTTAACACATCCTTCCGCTCTGTTACTTACGATCACCCCAACTCCTTTTGCGCCATGCACATAGTGCTTGGCTGCCATCCTTCATTTCCATTTCCGATACTACATTCGCAATTTCAAATTCTTTACCATGCATACCTCCAACATTCCACATAGCGACTCGCTATTCATTCCTTGCACAGTCGTGATCAACAAGACTTGTCTGTTTCGACCGTGACTGCACCTTATAGCTAGGTCGATCCAAGGCAATTATATCGTGCCCGGACGATGTAGCATTTCCTACTAACGGTATCGTCCTACTACCGGAAAGTTATTTGTCTACTGCCTCGACACGTAAGGAAGTAAGAAGTAGAAACATAGACAAAGTCAAGAAAGATATAAGTAATAGAGCGTATACATACAGTATAAATATCTAAATCTGCATATATACATATACATTTTTTTCACATACATACCCTTCGATCACATCACGTTTCAACCAGATTGCTCACTACGTGATTTCTGGCTCTCGCGTCACTCACCGGACTTGCTGTTATTTATTTGCGACCAAATGCTTCAATTATGTTTAATTTAGATTTCCCGGTTATAGTTCTTTGTTATTTAATTTAATATTTATTTATCAAATCTGTTTTATTATGTATAATGGAAGGGTAACAATAAACAACGATAATGGCCTTGTTATCTCTCCCGACGTTAATTGCCTACTTTTAGGATTAACTAATCACAATTAAGATCAAACATAGTAACAAAGGTTAAAGTTAGCTTAAATTTTGAATTTGTAGTCAAGAACAAATATAGTATAAGACAATATGAAATACAATGTTATAATTAAATCACAAATAGTAGCAAAAATAAAAGTTGGACAAACCTTCAAATTTGAAAACAAAGTTCAAAAACTTACCACTTATAAACAGATCTGCCATGCATAGTCACATCGTTTGTATTTTATATTTGTGTCAGTACGATTTTATGAGTTTCAACAATCATCTGCCATGGGTTTTAAAGAGCCGTATTTTTTCGTAGAGTCGGCTTACGATATTATCTTAATTTCTGCAGTGCTCATTCTATATCCTCTACTTACTGTTTTAACGTCCTTAATTATTTTGTCTATTATCAAGTTGAACAAGAAGGGGCTTAAACTAACTCCTTGACGCCCTACCGTTGTTAGAGGCATTTCTTGGGTAAGTACGTTGTTTACTCTTAATTTTGTTATGTTATCTGTGTTATGCTCCTTTATGAAGTGTGTTATCTTGTGTGTAACTTGCTCGAATGTTTGAGTCAGGTACATGAAGCATAAAAAAGCTGGTTTATTGTATTCTAGCGCCTTTTCTCTGATCTGTCGCATGATGAATATAGCATCTGTGGTTGAACGATTCTGCCTGAAGCCTTGCTGCTCTTCACTGATCGGGGTTATTTCATTTAACTTACTTTTAACGATGCTTGTATACAATTTTAGTATGGATCCTAAAAGCGTTATTCCTCTATAATTTCTGGGATCTCTTCTGTTTCCTCTTTTAAAGATGGGGATGGTGATGCTCTTTTTCCAATCCGGTGGTATTGTACCGCAGTCTGTGATTTTTGGATGAGGCTAGTTATTTCTGTGATTAAATGATTTCCCCGTATTTCACTAGTTCATTAAATATTTTATATTCACTTAGTGTTTTCTGTTTTTTAATTCTTTTATACTGTGTAACATCCATTATTTCGGATGTTACATGATTTAGGCAGATAGCTATTATAATCACTTGGTTATTACTGTTTTTATTATTTTCTCATTTAACGTTGTCTTAATATGCTGTTTTCCTAAATTAGATAAATCATTTAATATTTAAAATGGTTGATGGTCAGTCATACTTTTCACGGTTGAGAACCATTGGATTACGGTTGGTAACAATTACAAGTTCCTAGTTTTTAAGTTCACAAAACGAACGTTTTTCTTCTCCTTCAACAAGTGGGCGCAGGCCATTTGTTAATTCCTAGAGGAATCTCATATTTTTCTGCGTGATTAATCCATCGACTAGGGTCGGATTTATATTTATTCCTCATTATGCGAAATTATTAATTAGTATTAGTTATTTCCTACGCATCGTGAGGATTTGAAGGTTAAAACGTCAGCCATCAGCATCACAGTTTTCTCATATTTACTAACTTCAAGGAAAATACATATTCCGATATCTATAATTATAAATTTGGGTTACGAACATAACCGTTTCTCTCGAAATTCTATTGTGTGCACTGGTCTTATTGTACATCACGTTAAGAGGTTCCTACTCTACGTTGGGAATAACTGCGACAACCATAAACATATTTTTACTCTGAGTCGAATAACTATACGCACAATTCGTTATACTTACTTCTCGCCTTTGTTAGCTGTCACATTGATACTAATGGATAGCACGAAGATCTATAACTAAAATTCGATGACAGGACGAATTCCAAAGCTAAGTTGAAAATTACCTATTTGCCTCTTGTGAATGCAAGTACACTTTCAATTATCTAAATGTACAGCCTTGTCTAACTGTGTTATAGGCCAATTTGAAATAATTATTTGTAAAACTGTTTTTAGATGCTTCATTTTATAATTTAATCTGGTTATCTGCTGTGTCTTGAAGACGGGCACCATCCTCTCCACTTTTTTACGTCACAAGCCCCGCCCATAGGGGCACCTTCCCCACCACTTTTAGTACTCACCCACATGGAAGCGTATATTTGGAGGGTGGGGTCGGCTTCTTTTCAGGGGCCTCTTTCAACACTTGGGCGGAGTTGAGCCCATAATTAAGGTCCTTTTGGCAATATTAAGAGCGTTTTTGGCTGTATACGCCTTGAAGGTTAGGCAATTGCGCATACATGCAGTGTTCTGATTGAAGGGATTAAAACTGGGCCACGTCCCACGTTTTAACTGATTGATCGTGCGTGCACCTGCCTCTCTGGCTTCTGATTGGTCCTTAGCCCCACCCAGTCTCTGTGCTCTGATTGGAGAACCAAGTCTGCATTCTGATTGGTTATGGCGGGGAAATTTGAATTTGTATTCTAATAAGGGGCCCTAATGCTAACTTGTAAGACATGTGTAGGTCTTCAAAATTTGTTCTCGGGCCTTCACCCCTGTCGCGGTCTCCTGGTTGGAAATGGTGTGTGGCCCTAACCTTAAAAGACAAGTGCAGAAGCTAGCTCTTGGGGCTAGGTGCCTATTGTGGCCCCCTTTGAGGTAAATTTAAAATAATGGGCCTTAGCCTTGTCTTGGCCCCCTTTGAGTTAAAATTGATTTTTAACGCCATCTAGTTGTGTATTTTTAAACTAGCGAGTGTTTTTTGTAATAGAAGTTGATCATGCACACCTTTTTCTTTCTTTCCCTCTCTCTCGTTTATCCGTTTCTAGCTGTCACTCTCTCTTTCAGCTCTTTCTCACACACACAAACAAACAAATCAATGAATGAATTAATTAAGCAGATGAATCTCTAACAAATCATGCTGGATCAAATGAATCCATATCAATATCAATCAATTAATCAACCAAACTCAATAGATCATGTCTTACAGTTTGCGGAAACTAGCTTACAGTTTGCTTGCTCACAATCAGCCACAGTTCAAAATATTAAATTGCTAGAATGAAAATAAAGGACAAAAGGTTTTAACGGTTTATTATTACATGCGAATCAATAACTACGAAGTTTAAAACCAAAAAATACGTACCGTATAATGCTATTAATTAATTTTAAAAAATAGCGTAACACTCACACCTTTATCTAATTAACTAAATAAATGGATAGAGATCGAGTAGAATAAGAACTGATGCAGAGTTGGTTGGATTATGACAGCCTCCTCCTATAATAACAGATTAAAATCTTTCTTGGCGTTTTTTGTGAACAATATCAAGTAAAATATATATTAAAAAATAATACGCATACTTTCAGATGTGTTTTTCTCTCGATTGTTCAAATAATAATAACTGCGTTGTAGAACTGAACTACATATTGAAATATTTTATGCAATTCACTAAACCGTTTTGTGTTTTCACTTATAGATAGTTGATATAAAACTGGCTATTGGCTTTCCCATCATTAAGTAATTTAGAATGTAAATATACAAACCTAATTATCTCTACTGCAGCCCGTATTCACCTTTCACTTTTGCACTTTACTTAGACCGACCTTATATGAATTTATTTACAAAACGATGTTCGTTTATTTACAACATACATTTAAAATGATTTCACCTACATGATAAAACTGTTTTTATGGAATGAAGTTATGAATTGGAAAGTAACAATCAGTCAACATCGTGTTAATTAATGTGTTTTAGAAAATTTTTAAAAATCGTTGCTGCAAAATACACACCACCATCAAGGATCTGAGATGCATTTTCTTCATCCACTTGATCTTGAGCTATTATAGCTTATTAACTAATAAAACATCTAATACGCTGATGTTGCTTCATAATAATGTTCACCCGTTAGTAATTGTACTTTAAATACACGCAAGGGCTAATGTCTACTATTTTATTTTATCATTAGCACTACACAGATATGAGATTATTCTTAAAAATTAGCTAAGTTCCCCACGATACCTTGAAATACTACATAGGTTTTCAATTCTTCTTCGCCCCTGAAGCTGTACCGCATACATCTTTCTTTATCCAACTCCGGATCAGTAGCATATTTTCTAATACACAAGACAACATCTTCAATATAGTGGTGTTTAGGCTGAAAAAATGGCTTGTGTCTTCTTCTTCTTTAAGCTAGATTTTGTCTCTCTACGGCATACAAGCTCTATCTTAGCTGAATTACCTCTGTCAAAAAAAGGGTTATAATCAAATTAAGTATATCGGGCTCTTTTAATCTTTGAATTTTTACCGATAAAACCTGCCATGCTATTACATTAGACTGCTTCACGTACAGGTTCTGTCTCGGATGAACTGTCGAAAAAGGGCTTTTTGATTTATAAACATGCCCCTAGGGAAGGTATTAGAGTGTAGTTACGGAAACATTTTGACTTATGATCGACAGATCTTTGCGATATCATATCTCTTATAGGTAAAATTTCGCTTTGCGAGGTTTTCGGCGAAGGTTGTTCCGGCGATCCCACTCCAACCATCCCCGAGCATAACCGAGATTGTAAGACAGGTGTAGGACTTAGCAACTTACTTTCAGGTTTGTTTGTAACGCCATCTATGAGGGGAAATCTGAACTTGTATTATACTAATACGGAGGCCTCATGCTAACTTATAAGACAGACATAGTTCTTCGCAACTTGCTTTCGGGTCTTAACCCCTAGCCCCTTGGCGGAAAATTTGAATTTGGATTTGCATTTAAGTGTTTACATTCTGATTACTTATTGCGAGAAATTTGAACTTGTATTCCAATAGGGTCCTATTGCTAGCTTATAAGACAAAACATAGGAAACTGTGTTAGGGCCTGCGCCCTCCTGTCGTGGCGCTTGTTGGGAAATTTGAATTTGTGTCTTCATCTAGTAGTGTATGGCCTAATGAACATTTTCTGTAATAAAGGTGGCACTATCTAGCGTTATATTTCTAGGACTAATCAGGGTTTTGTTTGTGGCACCATGTAGTGGTATATTTTTACACTAGCGAATGTTTTCCGTAATAGAGGCGGCGCCACCTAGCGGTATATCTCTAGGACTAATTAGGGTTGTTTGTGGTGTCATATAGTGGTGTAAAGGCTAATAAATGTTTTCTGTAATAGAGGTTGATCGTGTTCGTCTTTCCCTTAAACATACAAATCAATTAATCAAATCAAATTAATCAAATCAAATCAAATCAAGACCGTTAGAAAAAACAAGTTTATTAACAAAATTGAAGGAAAACAGCATTTAAAAATATATTATTATTATTATAAACAACAATACATCATTTATTTAATCACATCCTTTATCTGTCTTCTTCTTCTTCTTCTTCTTGAACCGTAATTCGTCACTATCATCATCATGGTTTTGAGACTCGTCCTTCTCCTCTACCTCATCGCTCTTCTTCCTCTTCTGTGGATCAGCACCATCACCTTGGATGTGAGATACATTCAGCTCATCCACGTCATCGTTTCCATTACCGCCTTGAACGGTTATGCTGTAATAGTTTATTAACAAGTCAGTAAAATTTCTAATGTCCGCTGATGTTGGCTCATAAACAGGAGAATACATTATAATAATGCTCACTCGATGAGGGTTACACTTTAACGAGCGAAACGCGCGTTTAACGAGAATGCTGTTTGTCTTGGGTTTTGTGCTAGCGCATTCGTCAATGTTCGGGTAGAATCGGTTATCTCCGGGGGAAGTTTGGAGTGGGGGTTGCCAAAACAGCCTTCGCAGCCGTCTTAGCAGAAAATACCTCAGCCAAAAAACGGAGTTTAGATTTATAAACATGCGCGCGCGAGTATTGAGCTAACCACACTCTAATGTCTTCTCTATTTTATTGAGCGTCCAAGGTATATTTGAATATAAAAAAAGGGCTACTAGATACTTACTGCTTTATTATAATTATAAATATATAAATATGCGGTTATCATAAATCCAAGGACTTTTAAGCAGAAATGTAAAAATAATAACAAAAAATTATGCAAATTAGGTACATTAATGGCAATAAAACTTATAAAGAATACTTTATATCTAAATTTGTAAGTAGGCTGGGCTTAGTATCATTCTAAACGTAATTAACCTGTCAAATCTGATTAAAATCATTTTAGTACAAAAATAGTATTGTTTGTTCATTGTGCAAAATATGGCAGAAAATCAAAATTTTGAAAACTTTGAAAATTTCAAGAACGGAGACAACCTAGTAAAATCACGTTTTATAGATTAAAAAGAAATTTAATTCATTATGGATCATTTTATAAACTCAGATCAAAAAACTGTAATAAAGAAAATCGAGAGAATGACGAGGTTAACATCTTAGCCAGTGTGGAGGATAATCCTATAACTTCTTGCATAATTATAGAAACTAGTATTGGAGTTTCGAAAACAAGAATCCAAAAAATACTTCTCCACCATAAATATAAACTATATGAATTTCGGATTGTTCAACACCTACGTCCTGGCGACGCTGAACGTAAGTTAAATGTCATATTCAGGTGTTCTAAACAGACACAATAGCAGATTCTGGTCTCAAGAAAATCAACAACAAATTTTCCCCCAAAGACAGCAAGGACGATTTGGGCTAAAAGTTTCCTACTTTATATTAGGATCAAAAATAAAAGTTTACATTTTCGAAGGGAACTTATCCACTCCTAGATATTTGGACATTTTAGAAATGGCTGTGCCTGAATTCTTAGATTACATTCGTTTCGCTCGCTTGAATCAAATTCATTTCCAGTAGGATGGAGCACCATCTCACAATGCGCAAATTTTACTCCTGTTTTTGGAAATAAAATTTGGTAATAGGTGGATAATAGATAATAGATCACAATATCACCCTATTATTGTGCTTAATGCTATAAAACGAATTGGAAGAGTGTGTGAAGCATGTATAAGACAGAATGGTCATCAGCTGGAACATCTCTTTTAGTAATTTATATTCGGCTTGTAGGTCATATATTTAGTTTTTAATGTTGTGTTTTTGCATAAAAACTAACCCTTAATCTTGTTTTTTCGTGGCTAACCATATTCTCAAAATGTTAAATTAACGTAACATTCATTTTTGAGGTTAATAATGCAAAAGAAGTGTCACACAATATATATTTTTGAAAGTTGAGAGTAACCTCTATTATATAATAAAAAACATACAGGGCGTTTCATTTAAAAAAACAAAACTTTGGTTTATTGTGAAGAAACTAACTTTTTATGGGGAAAACTATGCACGCCACTAAATTCTACGGAAAATTCTGTATAGAACCCACTTTTCAGCATTTCCATAAATTACAAGGCAGAGCAGTTACACTAAGCCTCGTTTTTTCATGGCCAACTATATCATCAAAATGTTAAATTAACGTAACATTCATTTTTGAGGTTAATAATGCAAAAGAAGTGCCACACAATAGATATTTTTGAAAGTTGAGAGTAACCTCTATTATATAATAAAAAAACATACAGGGTGTTTCATTAAAAAAACAAAACTTTGGTTTATTGCGAAGAAACTGAGTTTTTATGGGAAAAGCTATGAACGCCACTAAATTCTACGGAAAATTCTGTATAAAACCCACCTTTCACCGTTTTGATAAATTACAAGGCAAAGCAGTTACGTGGGATGCTTAAAATGTGCAAATCTTGAATTTCGCCCTGTATCTCAAGTACTAATAAGACTATGACAATTCTGTTTGTGCCATTTTCGGTTTTGTTGCTTCTGTATCGCAAATATGCTCTGCGTTTTTCTTCTGCTCGTTCTTTAACTTCATCCGTGAACCAGGGTCTTACGTTATGGGTGGCATTTAAGTTTGTTTCTCTGGTTCCAAGGGCTCCTTCTGCTGCTTCGTGAATATTAGTTTAATTTTTTCCAGCAATGTTCTCCTGTGTCTGATTTGTTGGTGTAGTTATTTAATATTTTTTGTGTTAATCGATTCTCATACAAGTACTTGGTGCTGTCGTCCGTTAACAGTTCAATGTTTAGTTTGCTTACAATTTCTAGTGGCTTCTTATTTTCTGGTTTGAGCTTCATGCGCAATTTGCATAATACCATGTGTAAGTTAACTTAAGTTCGGTAATAAAAAACCAGTTTATAAATTGTAACAAATAAAACTTTCAATAAAAAACGGGAAACAGACTATTAGTATTATGAAATTTTTTCTGACATTCTTTTCAACAACTCACTCAGTCTTTTTTTATAGCACTGTCATTTGCCTATTAATACATTTTTTTTAACATACATAATGTTTTACAAAATTAATTTATCAACACTGGGTACCAACATACTCCGCAACTTGAAGTCACTAGGCTTCAACACACCTGACATCACCATCATGAATGCTCATTGTTTATTGGCAACGGACAATTTTTTTGAAATCCGCGTTTAATTTCACCAGAAGAAGTCTTGATTGTTGCAACTCTTGTCACTCCATCATTACCAACGTGAACTATTCTTCCTAATTTCCATTGAGAAGGTGACAGGTTAATTAGTACTAAGGTCTTTCACTTGACTGGTTTCTGAAGTTCCGATGAGTACTCCTTGCTCCATCTTTTCCAAAAAATTGCATTTTATTTGTTTGATGTATTGATAAACAGAAAGATGATTTACTGGAACTGTACGTACGTCATATTCTGGCAATGACGTTAGCGGTTTACCAACCAAAAAGTGAGCAGAAGTAAGAGGAGGGAAATCGTTAGGATCAGACGAAAGAGGTGAGGGAGGTCGAGAATTGAGTACAGATTCGATCTAGACTAAAAACGTGTATAAGCATTCGAAAGTGAAAGAATTATTCCCTGCAATACGTTTTAAATGATGTTTTGCGCTGCGTACATCAGATTCCCAAACCCCCCACAATGCGGGGAATATGATGGAATGAATTTCCAAGTAATATTTTCTTTATAAGCACATTGCTCAATGAATGTTTGATTATCTGTACTAATTACTTAACTCTCGTAATTCAGATTTTACCGCTATAAAATTTCTTCCATTATCTGAGAATACCACAGAGTGTCGTCCACGACGTCCGTAAAATCTACGAAACGTTAATAAAAAAACATATTTTGATAATTCAGTCATAAGTTCTATGCGTATAGCTCTTGTGGCAAAACACACAAATAAACGTATAGAACACTTGCAAATGCAATTCGCACGACGCACTCTATTTTTAATCAAAGTAGGCCCCGCATAATCCACCTCTATAACCTCAAAAGTATGCCATGGATTTAGCCGTTCTTGTGGCAAATTGCCCATGATTGGCTTAAAATTTTGCATTAAATCGAAAACATTTTATGCAATTATGTACCACCTTTCTTGCTAAAGACCTTCCCTGTATCGGCCAAAATTTATCACGTCAAAATATGCTTTTCTGACAATATTACAGGGTGCTTTTTCTCAAAACTAAAATTAGAGGCGCTGATACGCCCACAAACACGTGAAATTCCAAATTCATCTAAAATCGGATTAAGATTTAAAATTTTACTATCACTGCTAACAGATTTATTTTTCTTTAATTTGGTGATTTCATATAAAAATGTCTCGTTTTGTAAAATTTTAATAATAGTATTTGAAGCATTATTCAACTCTAATACAGTTGGTGCTCCAACGTCACGCAATTCCTTCGGTTTGTTAAAGCTTGAAAACCTATTTATTATTGAACTTTCAAGGGTTCGTTGAAATAAAAATGTAGCTGGTTTACGAACATCAGATAAATTATTTAGGTATTTCAACATTATAAGTAGGCCATTGAGACATGTTTTGTAACAGAAATTCAGGTCCAGACCACCAAACACTAGAATAAGTTACTATGTCGTACACCCCTAGTTAACAAATCTGCATCATTAAGACGGGTAGCCACGTAATTCTAACAAGAGGTTGAAATATTCGCTTGAATTTTAGCAACCCGGTTGCTCACGAAAGACTTAAATCGACTAGGCTCAGTTTTCAACCAACCAAGCGCTACCGTAGAATCGATGCAAAGGAATATCTTATCAAATGAGAGTCCTAATGCCTTTGTGACTCCATTTACTAGTCTTGACAGTAACAAACAACCACAAAGTTCCAATCTAGGCATTGCAATAGTTTTCAGTGGAGCAACTTTATTTTTGGCAGTGAGTAATTTTACCTGTATATCGCCTTATGCTGATTCAGAAGCATCTACAAATCCATCCAATTCAATGCTTTCTGGCCTATCCAAAATTATTCGTCTGTCAATTTGCAAATCATTTAATAGGGACAACTCATCTTTACAGACAGTACAGGCTGTATGTACGTGCAATCGTAATCCCTCATCCCAAGAGCATTTTTCTAATCAGATTTCTTGCATCAATATCTTTTCAATAATTATACAGGGACTTAGCAAACCTAAAGGATCAAATACCTGAGATATTTGGGAAATAATTTCGTGTTTATTTACAGGTTCATTTTTAGATTTGGAATTTATTTGCTATAGAAATTTATCGGATGATGGATTCCAAATTAAACCTATGGAATTTTCATTTTCACCAAGGTTCATAATTTTAACGTTTTCGTTGTTTCCTGGAATTTTAGATAGACTTTCACGACTGTTTTGATACAAATTTTGTAAGACTAAAACAGCCTTGCCTTAAAATGTCAGAAACGCCATTATAAATGCGAAGAGCTTCTTTTACGTTATCCGCACCTGTGAAAAGGTCATCTACATAGAAATCCGACTTAATTATATCACAATATCTTGGAAATGATTTTTCATTTTCGCTTGCAAGTTGAATGAGACAACGAAGAGTCAAAAACGAAACAGCTGTATTTCCGTATGTAACAGTTTGCAGTTAATAAGTTTCAAGTTCTGGATCGGGACTACTTCTCCACAAATACGTTGCAATGGTAAATGCTAATTAGCAATATTCAGATTTATATACATGTTTCCAATGTCAGCAGTTACCGCCATAGAATGCTGCCTTAATCTAAGAAGAATCGAAAAATGAGTTCGTTATAGTACAGGACCTTTTTGTTGAATATGGTTTAGTGAGTAACCATTTGCATCAAATACAGCACGTAATTTGGTCGTGAGACTGTCTTCGCGAAGAACCCTATGATGCAGGAGATAATGTGTAACCTCACCACTTTCAGAAATATTTGATCTTTTTGCAATTTATTTCCTTCGAGATTAAGAAACCGATTTTTCGTATATAATTCACCAAGCTTATTTATAGAAAGCTTCAAAGGAAGAGCGACTAAAACCGATCGCTTGATAATCTACGCACATTATCAACGAAATCTTTTTCACAACGAATTTCGTCTTGTGACATTCTATTTGAAATACTGCTTTGACATTCTTCAACTTCCCAGAACCGGGTTAGGTGGGTTTATATTTGGGATTCAAAACTTTGTGAAAAATTACAAGAAACAGAATTATTCTGAAGATGTTTAATTGGACCTAAAGCAATCCAACCAAATCGAGTTTTCCAAGAAAATATTGACCATTACTAATAAGACGCCAAAATAAATCAGCTCATATTAGCATGTCAATCTGTCCAGGTTCAAAAAAAGTCGTATCAGCCAGTTTAATATTTACAGGAATTTGTAACTTACTTACATCAATTCTTACACAAGGTAAATTTTCTGTAACTTTGGGAAAAGCTAAACAAGAAACAGTTTCGGTAAAATTGCTGTACTGTGATGTTACAACAACCTCGCACTTATAGTCGATAGAAAAAATGGAATTATTCAAACCTTTAACTGAAATACTTAGATGTTTTTTCAACCGGTAGATCCAACCTGGTACAGAGTGATCTGGAGACAAAATTTGACTGCGATTCACTATCTAACAGTATTCTAACAGAATGGAACTTTTCATATTTATCAAATACATCAATATAAGCAGTTGATAGAAGTACTCCATTCACTAAACCTTTGACTAAAAAGTACATTGTGTTTATCTCACTTTGACTAACAAGATTTTGAGATAACGTCTGCATTTGCTGCAGTACCACAAAGTTGAGAAGCTACTTGCATATTTGAAGGATTTTGAACTTTATTTGCATCTTTTCTGTATGCAATAATGTGTGATGTTTTCGGTGACATTTTCGACAAACTTTTGAAAAATGCCCGAAACGTAAGAAATTCATACATAGTTTTAAAGCATTGCTTTTCTTGACCTATCTTCAGTACATAAACCTAAAAACTCTGAGCAGTTTTGTATATAATGTGAATTTTGACATATTGGACAAACAGGAATATTTTCATTTTTCTTATAAGTGTCTGTGACAAGAGTAGGTAAGATTGGAGACTTTTGGAACACTCCACATTTCCAAGGTTACCACAATCTCCAGGTCCCACCCGCCCAAGGTAACGCAATAAGTAGGTGATGTCTACATAGAACTTTCCCAAGGTCGCACAATTCTAAGGATACCACACTGTAAGGTGTAAAAAAATACGAAGGTCACTAACACTCAACACGTTCACAAGGCTATTTGCGCACCCTACCTACTCAGATAGAAGTCTCACTTTTTCAAGGCTTGCTCATGTAATTTTTTACACTTCTCTGATACCACACTTAGAACCAAATTAAAAAAGATAATGACATGCTAATCAACAGCGGAGTGTCAGACGACCGCCATTGGTTTATTCGAACTCCACACATGAAGTATTCAACCGTATCGTCTGAAGATATGGAAATGAACCCTGCTGCTGCAAGCGATGTAGGTGAGTGAACTCCAGACCATGTTCGATACGTAAGTAAACGTTTATCGAAACAAATTTAATACTGAGGACAATAAAAGGTTGGTGTTACGTCGCACATCTTCTCATCGTAGAACACAGTAAGATACTAACAGGAAATAATTCATTATATATAATATATACATTATAAAAAAACTAATTGTCCAAATACTACACTTCTCCGCATAATATGCTTGCATCATCTACATATACCTCATGCAGCATTGTTAGGGGCGCTCTACACGATGAGCACCAGTATTCTTGGTGTGACATGTGGTAAATTGCGACCCATCTATCTATATGTGTATGATGGTCAATAACTCGGTATTCACTTGGTTGCAATGCTTTGTACCAGTCATAGCATAAATGCATATGGCCAGCAAGATGATAACGGGTACGAAGAGCAAATGTGTGTGAATAATATCCCAAATTACCCATGACGGCATGATGGTGGAAGTAGGTAATTATTTTATCTAGGTTGGCAAACCATTCAGTATTTCATTGTACATCTTCATATGTATTCTTTAATGCTTCTAATGTCGTAGAAAGCAGTAGCTCTCTTTTTCAAATTGCACCCAGTTGGAAATTAGTTCACATACTCGCCGCACACTTAGATTAAAAAGTGATAATGGTTGGTAGCACTCCCTATCATCCCAAATGTTCTGTACTGGGCTAGCAGACATACTTACACTGGTGGAAATAATACGATACTATATGTGTAGTTATCCCTACTTTTAAAGAAAGAAAAGACCTTGTGAAAACATATGTATAGTTAACCTTGAAGAATTACATGATTGATATCGGCATTGTGTAATCTTGGAAAAGTGGTAAACCTGGGAGGTGGAGGACATTGTAAGTGTGGAACCTTGAGGTTGTGACGACCTTGAGGGCGTGTGAACCTCGAAAATGATAACCTTGGAATAGTGGAAAACGTAAAAATGGAGGACATTGTAATGGAGTGAACCTGGATAATGGGAGACCTTGAAAATGGGGGGCGGAAAGGTGAAGAAGACACATCCTTGAAGTGGTTGGTGGGATCTTGCAAACCTTGCAGAAACGTCGTGAATAAAGGCCTTGAAACGGTAGGATTGCTGAAGTATCGTGCAGTCAAGGTGAAGCAGGTAACCTTGACGGTAGAAATAGTGGGGAAATTAGGATATAAATTCAGAGGGAGTACATGTGAAAACCAGTATTGTATGTAATGGAGAACATATTACGTCAAGCGGTTGAAAAGGCGAAAATTGTGAGTGTTATAAATTCAAGTGGATGTCGTGATATTTTAATTAACAATGTGCAGTATTTTTTAAATAAAAGTAAATCGAAGTATGTTAGAGTCGGTCAGTCACTCCAATTCAATTTTGAACCAGTCGTGAAACTTGATGGATCTAAGGGTAATGGAGTGGTGTTTGATCAGCAGGAATGGTACATACTAATGGACAATCAAGGGATGATTACAAATTCTCTACATACCTGAAAGTACATGGCTACCTACTAAGGTGGGTTCGAAAACGATATCGTATGAAACTATTAACAAGACGAAAATTATACGCGCGCGCTGTGTGTGTGTCATGCGAATTAAATAGTTTAGTAGTGAACTGTCAGTCAGTGTGGTATGAAGCATAGTTCTCCGTGTAATAGCTATAAAAAAGGTTCTGGATTAATTAACACCTCAATAAATAAATTACCCGTGGAGTTGCATACACCTGGGTACAGACATTGCGGTCCGGGTACTCGTTTACGAGAACGATTAGCTCGTGGTGACAGAGGTATTAACGAACTGGACGAAGCGTGTAAAGAACATTGCATACTCCCAGTCAAACGATCTAAGGCTTTGCAACGAAAAGCTTGGAATATATTTCTTTTCTCAAATGCTACCTTTGGAGAAAGAGCAGTTTCATTAACCATAGCCGGTATAATGAAAGGAAAAAGAACAATGGGAGTGGGGATCAAATCACGACGTAGGAAGCGTTCTCACAGAAACAGACCAATTTCATTCAACAAAGCAGTGCTTCTAGCGCGACATCGTGTTGGTGGTAAACTTCGGTCATCGTTAAAATCTACGGTACAACAAGCCTTAAACGTTTTAAAACATAAAAAAATCTTGACACCCAAAAGAAGAATATTACCAATACCAAAACGTGGGGGATTCATACCTCTTATTCCCCTATTTGCAGCATTAGGAGTTATATGTTCTTTGGGTGGAGGTGCAGCTGCAGTTGTAAAAGCGGTCACTGACGTAAAAACTGCGTCAAAAACGTTAAAAGAAACCAAACGACACAATCAAGCAATGGAAGCAGCTACCTTAGGAAAAGGCTTATATATAAAACCATATAAGCGAGGTTCAGGCCTTTATCTACAATCGTATTCAAAAAACGCCCACTGAAGCTACCACGTTACGCCTTAAGCAACGTTGAGCTATGAGAATCTGTTGAGTAATTAAAAATCCCCCATTTTACAGGGATATACATGCGAGATAAATTACCTATACGAATCCATACGAATGAATGTGGTATCGAGAATCTGGATGATCAAAATAACAGCGGAACACACTGGACTGCTTAAATCAAGCGCAATGGACATATTACATATTTTGATAGCATAGGACATATTAAACCACCATTAGAATTAATTCACTATTTTAAAAGTGATGGTAGCAGAAACACGATTGACTATAACTATACCAAGGTTCAAAACTTCAATACATGTAATTGCGGTCATTTAGTCTTACGATTTTTATATGACGGTTTGTTTTGATTCTCAGCAGGCGTTGCTTGATAGTAATGTCATACACATTTACATTTACCGATGCAAGGAGTATTTTGCAAGCCAACGTTAACCCACCGATTTATCTTGATAATGAGTCAGAATATGTAACGGGGTTAACTAGTTTAGAATTTTTCGATACTGTACAAAATGACACTTCCAAGAATAACCAACTGATATTTGAAGAAACTAGAATCACATTACCGCCAGGATCATTCGAAATTTTTTAATTTATAGGCGAACAGTAACACTATGAAATCAATTATGAAAGCAACACAGGATATTAATTTTAATGTAGAAAATTATATAGGACCTATGCTGGAATTTAACAAAAAAATTTACAAAGGTCATGAACTACATACCTCCGAAAATCCTGTTAACATTATTAAGATTAATTCGTTAATTATCGAATGCAATATAACAAGTGGAAGTTTTGAAAATGTGGAGGCGTCACATATTATTCATCAATTATTTCCCAGCGTACCAGCGGGATACAAAATAATTGAATCTTTTTTACATGTCATCTATTTACCTATAAATACATCCACCATTTCAACCATAACGCTTAAAATAGTAGACCAAGATGAAGACCTCGTCAATTCCAACGGTGAAGTCATAACGATAGGATTACATTGGAAGAAAAGATGGTGACTGGGTATAACACATGTGCGTGTAACCACAACCAAGTGAACTATAAAAGATCGAAGTGTGGAAATGCGAGAGTCAGTAAGCGGTCAACTCTCAAAGCATTGACAGCAAGAATAGAGCATACTTGCAAAGTCTTGGTTTCATAATAATACAATGATTATATTAAACGTAAACGAAAAGGTTGTTGATAATGCTGTAGTAAATACGGAACTACACAACCATCATCCAGAGATTTGGAAACAATGATGAAATCAGGATACCTATTCAGGAAGACATATGCACTTTACCATCAGAAAGTTATGTCTACGTAGAGGAAGATTTCTGAGGGAGGATGGTGTCTCTAACACCGCGCGCTTTGTTAATAATGGCAGTGCATTTTTATTCAGTAAAATTAAATACGAAATGAATAGAATAGTGGTAGATTCCGTAACGAAGGTTGGATTAACGTCTAAAATGAAAGGATTGACATCATTGACACCCAATGACCTCGCTCGTTATGAAAACGCAGGTTGGTTTCTTACCTCAAATAGCATACTAACAAATTCGTTAGGGTGTTTTAATGTTTTTGTCGCTTTGCGAATGCTACTTGGCTTTGCAGAAGGTTACAATAAAGTGATTTTAAACATCAGACAAGAATTGGTTTTAATTCGCAGTAACATTGATACCGATGCGGTAATTTCAACTGTTGCAGATGAAGCACTAACAGTTAACATAGATAAAATATATTGGAAAGTTCCGCACATCACTCCAGCATTAGCGGAGGAATTGGCGTTAACGAAATACATTGATAAAAATGTGAATACTCCAGTAGCATTTAGAAGTTGGAAAACACATATTTCGAGCAGTTCCCACAACAGATAAACATACATGGGCAATCCAAACATCGACTAGTATAGTAACACCTAGATACATTATTATCGGATTTCAAACGGGGCGAGAAAATAATGTTTCTCAAGATATGAGCAGATTCGATAAACATACACTGAAGAATATTAGGGTATTCCTTAACACGGATCGTTATCCGTATGACAATTTAAACGTCAATTACTATAATAATTGCTTTGCTACATTGTAAGAAATGTTTGCTAAATTCCAAATGTCCTATTATCAAAGAGACTTTTTGAAATAAAATTGTAAATACGTATTTTTGTTTATTTTTTATATATCACACAATATGAGTGCATTATATATATATATATATATATATATATATATATATATATATATATATGTATTCCACTAAAAAGTTGTGCACGTATGGTTATGCATGTACATAGCTTCATTATGGAGATAATATATACACTCCTGAAACTAACGAGCATCAGTACCCAAGATATTAGCTACTAACTAGCTTATAAAAATTTATTTGCCTAGCATCTTCTAGTAGGCAACTCAAAGGATCGACGTTCTCCAATTCCGGAATTCGCCAGTGCCCCCTAGCCAATGTTGTACACGTGCCACGAAATCGATACCGTTCGTCATCAGCTAGCTTTAGACAATAAGATTTTGATCCTTCTCCATAAAAATATTGAATAGCTATCCCTGCATACTCATCCTTCATTCTTCCCACGACGGATGTATTCGTTGTAATACCATGAGGACCGTCTTGATAGTTGGATGTGTTATATTCATCAACATTATTCCTCATATGGGCATACACATCATCAGTTGTTATCTTGACAATTATAGAATCTGTGTCTGTATAGAGCAACGTTACATTATTACCGTAATGACTGCGCAAGATATCGTAAAAAAATCGATACACTATAATTTTGGAAAGATCTAAAATACTAAATCCAACATGTACGGGTTTTTCATAATTAACGACCTGTTTGGACAATTCCACTGCAAATGATTTATCAGTAAATTGAATAAAATTCTTAAATTGCGGTTTTGCTACGTACCGTGCTAGACCCAAGCGACGTCCGTTACTTTCCCAATGTGTTAATAACTTTATTACTCTTGTTTTATCGACATTCTCCATTGTTTTACCAATACACCATTGTTCATGCATTTAAAGAAATCCTTTTCGAATTTGTTCTTGATTTGATTTCGAAGAGTATTAAGGTTTATGTATGGTACTAGTCAAGGACGAAACCGTAAAACTCTATGAATATATGTAATAATTAACCCACGCTGTATACGTTGTTTTGAAGATCGGTAATGTATAACATAGTTTGTCTTATCACATAAGTTAAGAATTAATCTTTGCTCCTTGGAATGTGGTGCGCAGATTATTTCGGGACAAAAGGGATAATCGTTGTGTTCATCATGCAGGTGGTGCGGATAGTGTAGATCTACGTCTAGCACATACCCAATATCAGCATCATTATTAATCTTCAGTACAACAAAGTTTTGAATTTCCACTTCAGTTAACCACATAAGCCCATTATGAGGTAGGTGTTGCCGCATACTCCAACCGTATAAATTCGGAGAATCTAAATACTGTAAAAAGACTTTTGGACGATTAGAATCATAATTTGGAACAAACTCGTTGTTAGCAATACTTCTTCGCTTAACACAAGTACTCACTACACCACGAAAACCTTTCTTAAAAAGTGGTACATATCCATATCAGTCAATAATTCTAACTCTAGTACATTTCAACATGACATCACACGCCAATCCAGGTATTGTAACATACTGTGCTGGTTCTAATCCATACATGCCGCCTAAAGTTTTCGAGCATGTCAGCCAACATCAACACGTCTAATTTTAAATCATGTGGACATCATAACCACTGAGATTATGGAAAAAACTGGGATAAATGTAGGTAATTGATAGTTTAAATTGCAATATTCTTCACATTCACTATAGCATGTTTATGCGAAATTTCAGGCGGGACATTCATATAGGATGAACCCGTAGTGGGAGAAAATTTCAACATGTTTACCTCTAAATATACGAAATTCACCAGCGACCACCATACGAAACAACATATATTTATAATGTACTACCCTACTACTCATAACTCGCACTTACCAGAATCTTTAAGCTGAAATTCTGATTGCTTGGCATCCAAGATTTCCGCTACTCTTTGATAGTACTTTTCCAACACCATCTCGACACTCAATATATCATATTTCGTTTGAAAAGACTTTAATTCGGTACTTTCTCTACTGTTCAGAAAGTACAAAATAAACAACTCAACATTACACTTCAACGAGAAGTGTTTCTGCAACTGAAAATTTGTATTAGTTTCAAAACATTCACTTTGTCACCCATAAACGTCTGAACATCCGTATGGGTATTGTATGGTGATAGTCTATACGAAACAATGCGTTGTTTAAAAGCGTTGCGAATCACTTCAACCCCAGTATCAACGAGTAGACACACGTTTGATTTATCCCTATTGCTTCTAAGGTGTCCTTGATAAGCATATCGAGGAAGATCAATCGAACAATCAGTGCAGTGCACAATTTCAACACTTTTGCTACTTTTATTTTGTACTGGTTCGCTGTTTTGGTCTGACTTACGCTTCCGTGAGATGTTCAAACCCGATGGTCCTGGTTCCGCAAAGGAATCATCAGCATGTCTGTGTTGCACATTATTTTTTAAGTTGCTTAACCCCGATGGTCCAGGTGCAAGACGTTCAGCAATATGGCTATGTTCCGTTCTGTTCGCATCGGAAGTACTTGACCAGACCATGAAAAATATCCGCTAAAAATGCATGAAAAACGTTGTTTTTAGTGGGGGAAACCCTATATTTATCGAAACGAAAACAGTACAAATTATTCGTACAACTGATTCTATAAAAAATTTTTGGAATCCTCAAACGTTGGGAGAGTGCTTTTAGATGTCTTATTTTTTTCCCATTCAAATTTTGTAGATTTATTTAACTTTTCTGCTACCAATACAACCATTGACACATCCCAATTATCTGCAGGATGTTCCAACTGCTTGACGGCTCTTAAATTTTTCAAAAGCGGATCTGTTAACTTTCTAACTCGATAGAGAACTCTTTTTTAACCTGCGCAATATTAAGTAGTGCTTTTAGTTTACCGCGTTAAATGCTTACCATCGAGCAGCAATCAATAAACGGCAAAAACTGATTTTCATCCGGCTCGAAGGAATATTATGTAAATTATAAGTTCGGTAATATAAAACCTGTGTATAAATTGTAGCAAATAAGAATTTTAATAAAAAACGGAAACCAGACTATTAGTATTACAAGATTTTCTCTGACATTCTATTCAACAACTCAATCAATATTTTTTTATACCACTGTCATTCGCCTACTAATCCATTTTTTGAACATATACAATATCTTACAGATTTAATTTTTCAACACTGGGCGCTAACATGTTGTGATAAGAGCCCACCGCTTGAACGTTGCGATCACGTAACAGAGTCGTTATTTTTGTATTGAATTGGGTTTAAATACCAGTTTTATGTAATTGTCTATAAGTTTTTGTGTAGACTAACGCGTGAGATAACTGATAACTTAAAATGAGATAGGTGAACGACTTTCAATTAAAATTGAGGAGGTTTTACTTTGGTTATGTCTATTCATTAACCATGCTGTTCTCCTCGATAAGATTATACACTTGTGCTCCTTCGGGTCATAATAACCCGAACTCCTAAAATATGAATTAAAACCAAAATAACAACAATTTTTATACATTTATTAACTTTATTTCTCTAATGCAATGTTTTTTATATGAAACGTGAAACTTACAATAAATTCATCCAAATTTAAATAAAAAAAAGAAAAAGGAATAAAAAATGTCTAATAATTGATATGATCCACTACTTCATACAGTCGGGACAATAATAGGTCACGTGTTCTTTACACAAATATTTTTACGCTTGATGCAGGTCATATTAGTTTTGTTACCACATTTAGAAGGGCAAAATTTGCAGCGTGCTCGTTTGTTTTTGTTGCTAGTTCCAGGAAGAGGTGCGGTAGAATTTTCCACCAATGGTTGTCGAATAGCTGTTACAATTGCAGCTGCTTGTTCATTACGGGGAAGATGTTTACTGGACAAAGTGTAAGGATTTACCAATTATTTGCGCAGTTGTTCCAAAAACAGTCTTCTTTTGAACAAAACATTTTTATTCCAGTCTGGATTTATTTCGCGCCATAAAACGAAAGCATTACAGGCACTGGTATCTAAAATTTTGTAAAATAAGATTACGGGCCATCGATTTGTTTTTCGTTTGCATGTGTATGCACCAATTAGCTGGAGCTAATGTATCAACTGCTCCTTTTGTAGAATTATAAACAAGTATAATTTGTGGTTTTTGTCTTCTCTGCCGCTTATTTGTTTTTGGTTATGAAACGTACTCATTAGAATGACCTTCTTGTATTTTTTTGGACAATCAGACAAAACTGCGGTATCTTTAGTAAAATAAAATTTGGAATTATGCACAACGTTATTTACTGCCATGATAGGTAGCTCAGGCTTGCTTTTCCTGACAGTCCCTAACATAGTAAGATTTCTTTTGAGAAGCACTTAACACAATTTATACGATGTAAAGAAATTGTCACAAGTTACATTCTGACCTCTTAGTCCATAAGTAAGGTGTAAAACTACTCTCAGCCCCTGATCCTTCTCAGGTTTTCCCCCAGATGGTTTTCCCGTATATACTTGAACTTCTAAAGCATAAGAACTTGCACTATCACAAACCTACCAGATTTTGCTGGCTTGCTTGGTATATACTGCTTGAATGGACAACGACCTCTAAATGCAACCAGCTGCTCGTCCACAGTCCACTTGTCCCAAAATTCTCTAATAGGAGCCAACTTATCCCGCAGCCATCTTTCTTGACGATCTTCTTTATCATAAAACCATAACACGCGTGAAATATAATAAAATCGTTTCAACGACATTGTTTCGCGAAAAAGAGGTTTGCCTGTTTCTGCATTCCACAAACTTCTGGTACATTCATCATGCGATCTGTAAACATCTCCTAACAGTAACAAACCTATGTACGCCTGCAACGTAATGTCATCTAATTCTTGCCACTTGTCACCGCCCTGATTGAGGAAATGGATCTAACATCCAAGTTATGGTATTACCTTTAGATTGAACCGATTAAGTCTGACTGTTCATAATCACTATCTTCACTGATATGATCTTCCTCTTCAGAAGCTTCATCGTCACTAATGTCCCGCAAATTATCAATAAGTTTTTCTAAGTCTTCACCAGTAAGATATTTTTTTGCCATTATTGTTATTTCCGCACTTCAGAAGATCTAGTAGTACGTACAACAAACAGCACTTTACTCTGCAACGTAACAAACAAAACTGTCGGTTGCATACTGCGATATGATATTTATACCTGCTGCAAGTTGCAAGTCTGTTCCTGTTTCGACTTGCACACGCGGCTACAGACCAGCCGAAAATGCTGTGGTAACTCTCTATCCTCAAATTTCAATATAGAAAATACAAATTTATACGTCCTACTAATTTATTACATCCTCGGGTCATAAGTTATCTAAACAACAATTTGATTTCGGGTGATATAGACCCGAAGGTAACAGCAGGGTTAAGAAAAGTAGTAATTATGAGTCTTTACTGTAGTTACTGTTCTGACACTTTTCTGTTCTCTAGAAACAAGTTCTCCAAAAAAACTTTGGAAACATGTAATTCAATTTTGTAACGGACTTAATGCGTTAATAGTCCTCTATTTAGCTCTATCCGAGCGTTTTTTATCAAAAAAGTTCCATAATGAAGAGATTAATTAACTCTGATTGCGTTGAATAATAAAAATTTTTGAGGTAGTTTGAATTTTTGAAACAAACTAATCATGCGAAATAAATAATTAAAAGCAAAAAATGTGATAAAACGTGGTTGATAATGGCTTTACTTCCGTAACGAATATTATTAATTTGCAAAAAAAGTGATAATGAATGATATAAAAATAAGAACAAAATTTCATGTCATATGTGCTTCAGAATGTTCGCCTTACTAAAAGTGTTTGCTGTTGTTGCTGTTCTAACAGTTTTCTGTCTTCCGGAGACAGGTTTGCCATTTACGATAACATTTTATTTATTATTATAAAAATCCATCTTATTTTCAGTTCAAATTGAAATCTGTACTGGAATTGGAGCTATTGTTGGTATTTGCGCTGAAAATTGCATAATCAAATCTCCTTGGGCAACCGATTGTGGAGGTGATTTACAATGTTGTGCCATTCCAGCAGTACTCAACCCAGCGCAAAAACCGAATAGCGCAACGTGATGTAAAATATTTAACCAATTTGTTAAAAATTGAATAAAAACGATCTGATTTGCATTATTTAATTTGTGCTTTAGAGCCTTCATGATTTGTTCAATTATCCCATAAGGTTAAAGTCAAATCTAGAGTCAAGGTAAGTGATTACTCCTTTCAAATCGCTGGTTATTAGTAGACAATGCCAACGAGTTGGAAGAGTATTATAAACCAAATCATTCTTCTGCAAGAAAAAGACATAAAAGGTTTTGTTCGTCAAACACAGGTTTCGGCCTTAAATTTTTGAGATGCATTTGCATCAACGACAAAAGAAGTACATCACAATCAAGCAGTAATTAAAGGTTGTTTCCAACCCTATCTAAAACAGTCACAATAACGCTACCACACCATAACGCGTCGTGCCAACGTAGATACAGCAAAATGGGTACATCAGAAAGTATACGGTCAAGTAAATTATAATGATCAAAATAAGCCACTGGATAGTAAATGTTTACTGCGTCCTGGTGTGTTGATAAGATTCTTGTAAGAACCTTCATTCGACAACGTTATCGCAAACTCTTGTTGTGCTTCGCATGATTCGAATTGAACTGATTTCTATACGTTCTTGATAATTTTATCTTCGCTAGCTTTCACTTTCTCTGCCTTAGTTTCTTTTGTCCGTTTCATTGGTTTTTCTATGATTTTATAAGAGATCTAATGTGTTTTCGATTTCTACAACTTCTCTTATTATTCCATTGGTTAGATGTTCCACTGGCGATATCCTTTTGACCTTATCAAAGTTGATACAATGTGATATCCATTAAACATGTGTCGTTATCCCTTCTAGTAAATTATTCCGTAGAAAAACAGTAGTGTCCCATAGTCTTCTATTTCCATTGCAAACTTTATCTTTTCGTGAACTCCATTTAGTTACTGTAGACATCGTTCTAATTCGTCTCGCCCGTGTGTCCAGATTATAAAAGTATCGTTCACATACCTAAACCATAACTTGGACTTGTGACGTGCCGTTTGTGTTACTTGTTTTTTCCAGATCGTTCCTAAATAAATTAGATAAAACTGGCGGTGAAAGTGAAACCATTGATGTTTTTAAATTTGTTTATACCTCTGGCTTCCATAGATGAAGCATGCTGATGATGTCTTGTTGTAGATGTACGTTGTTGTAGGTATGTGGATTGTTTCCTTGTTAAGCACTTTGGTGAATGGTGACATTACATTCAAACTAACTGCCATGGTTCCTAAACAGACTAAGAATTGTCTAACGTGTTAAAGCACCCAGGAACACTGAGAGGGTTTAGGGATGTTGTTAAACTGCCGATAAATGGCTACCTTAAATTTGCTCAAGTCAAAGTTTGGGGGAAAACTGGAACTGGATAATGCATTCCACAATTTGTTCGTCATGTGGAAAAATGTAGATTGTGCCCGTTCAGTGTGATAAGATAGAATTTTGAGTGCGCAATTATAGTGTGAAGGGGAAACCTAGCGAAAATGGCATGCGAAGGTATTGAGGAGAGTATTTCGTAGGCGCACTTACCGTAGTAATAGCGATAGAACAAGGAGAGAACCGATACTATTCTTCTATGCTCAAGAGACTGTAAGTCAGAAGTCAGAGACGGGTTATTTATAAGCCTTATAGCTCATTTTTGGATGCGTTTTACCATATCAAGGGCGTATCGGGGAGCACTAACCCAAAGGTGAGAATTGTATTCCAGATGAAGTCGAATTTGAGCCTTATACAGTAAAATGAGTTGTTACGATGTGAAGTACTGTTTAGATCTGTACAGAAAGTTACGGGCAGCCGTTTTGCTGACTGACCAAAGGTGGTTAACCCATGAAAGGTTCGATGATACGGACATCCCTAACATAGGAATGGACTTTGAGAACTTGAGATCTAAGCCATTCATATTTACAGCATAAAATGATCGGTCTTTCTTGGCGGACATAAGATAACACTGAGTATTGTCGGGGTTGAACGTGAGTAGATTATTCCTTCCCATTCAAGGATACGGTTGATTGAGGCTGCCATTTTGGCTTTACCGTCCTGACTAGACTTGTTGTAGGAAAACTGAGAACCACAATATGGAGTGCTGTAGTCTGCAAAGTAATGGATCGGGTTAGTTGTTGAGGAAATGAGGTAATTTGTGTATAGCAGAAAAACTGTGGGAGCTATCACTGATCCTTGAAGTACACCCGCGTTAATAGTAGTTTCCTTCGAAAAGAAGCCATCTACGACAACGCGTATTTGTCTTTTGTTAAGAAAGCTGGAGGTCCAGTTGATGAGCGTATCGGATAAGCCGAGCGAGGTAAGCTTTGCAAGTAGTCACTTGTGCCAAACCTGGTCTAGAGACTTTGAAATATCTAAAGCTACCACTACGGTTTTACTTGACATTTCTAATGCGTTATTCCAAAGTTGAGTGACATATGAAAGAAGGTTACCAGTTGAACGACTCTGTCTTAAGCCATACTGTTGGTCGTTTAGGAGTTCATTGGACTGGAGGAACGAACGTAGTTGGTCGTTGACGGCTTTTTCCATAATTTTCAATAGAATGGAAGAATCAAGATAACTTCAGTTATCGAAAGAGCAATGTTTTGAGAGGAAGACCGTTTAAAACAATGCTCACGCCAGGGAAGGTTGCAGTGAAATCTCGCAGTACACTCCAGTTAGTTGATTTAAAACACCACATAGTTCTGTTGGTCGATAATTTGAGGGATCGGTTTTATCGCCATTTTGGTTGAACATTTTCCAACTTCCACGATGAGGGAAACGCTCCAGATGACATAAAGATCAAAAATAGTATGGATAACACAGGTATTATCTCGGGGACCATTTTTTGAGCATGATAGCTGGAAGTAAAGTTTACTGATAATTGATTCTAGGATCTTGTATCGAACGTGGGCTAATTTCATAGCGTATGGGGTAGGTTTGAGTGATGGCACAATTTTACTAGTATCATTGAGACATGAATTTGATGCAAAGTAATCTACAACAAGGTTGGCTCTGTCAGCAGGGTTAACTACTACAGCTCCGCCACGAGACGTCATGGGGAAAATAAGATGTACTAACGTTTTTACTGATGGCTTTAGTTAACCACCAAAATTTACGGCTACCCAAAGGACATGAGACTAATTCCTTGCATTTACGTTCTTTAAACATCTTTTTGGCCTCGGTGATGGTGCTTTTGCAACGATTCCTTGCGGAAATATAGTTGGCGTAATTTTTGACAGACTTATTTGATTTTTATTTGGTATAGAGTTCAGGATTTTGCGATAATACATCAGTGCAAGCCCTATTAAGCCATGGTTGGGAACGGGCATGTCCTACACGATTATGTTTTTGGGAATGTATAATTCCATGCCCAGCAGGATAACTTCAGTTATTGGAAGAGCAATGTTTGAAGAGGAGGACCGTTTAAAGCAATACTCACGCTCCATCTAGCTGATTTAAAACACGACATCGTTTTATCTGTTTTTCGTGTAACGGTGGGATTTGGTACAGAGGAAGTTATTTCGATTAGGACTCTTATTTTATAGGCAAGTGGGTTAGATGTAACGAATAGGTTGAGGAAATGTACAGTATGGTTAGAGTTGTCAGGGATTCTGGTGGGTTCGGAAATCATTTGTGTGAGATCACAGGATACAGCAAATGCTCCTGCACTATGACCTGCGGGATTAGTGGTAGATGAAAATTGAAACCAATTGGAGTAGTAGACAATAAAATTGAGATATTGTAAGGCAGAAACTGTGATAAGAGGTAGTCTATTTTCAGACTAAGGTAACCGAAAAGATCTTGGAGGTTATTATCATTAGACCTACATAAACAACAGAAGAATTTCATAAAGTGGGGCCCAGAATGATTGAACCTAATCGCATCAAATTTATTGTTTTCTAAAGTGGACATCCTCTTTCAACGTACGTTGTCCTTTGCGGCATGCGGTATACATGCCTTCCACCTATAAAGTTGTAGAATATTAGAGCTGAAAAGCAAACGTTAATTAGTTTACATTGTATCATACAAGAAAAAAAATTTTTGTACGATTGTAATATAGTAACTGCACTGAAAACACAACAAGATATTCCTTAACCTAATTAAAAAAGATTTAACATCATTAAGTTTAAAATTATTTTAATATAATTTTTTTTAACTTGCATATTATTGTCATTTTAAACTAATCAAATCTGTGTTATTATTGTCGTGAATTGTGATAACTTAGTTCTTCTATTTTTTAAATTTTACCTTTATTAGTTGAGCGGTAACAATAAATAACAATTATAACCCTGACAACCCTACTGACTTTAATTGTCTACTTTTAGGATTAATTAATTAAAATTAAGATTAAATATAGTAACAAAGTTAAAAGATAGATTCAATTTTAAATTTGCAGCCAAAGAAAAATAGATATAAAATAAAATAAAATATAATGTTATAATTAACTTTAAAATTAAATATGGTGCCAAAAATTACCATGAAGTAGCTAGAATTTTTGACGTATGTTCTGACTTTTCGGCGTACGGTTATAGCTGTTTGTTGTAAGGGAGATTGGATTGAACTCAGTATTAGTCCCAGTGCTGGTGATTTTGCACTTAAATATTTTTACTTTACACTCTCAGAACGCCAAAGTAAAAACAGTAAAGAAATGCTCTGAGTGTCAGACTCGATTCCTCCAGTCGGCACGATGGCTGGCCGCTCTTTACCAATTATATTCCCATCATCACCCAATATTCTGTTGCATTAACTGATGGTTGATTCCGTCAGCAAGGTTCTACGTAATTTCTTGGAGCATTACAGTTACATCAAAAAATAACATCTAGCACGTGTGCTCAGCTGATACTCCTCAACACACACGTTTATTAAACTAACCCATTTAATGACTGAAATAATCAACAAAGCGTTTACGATTATTTTCTTAGATGATTCTAGTGCACCGGAAAAACAGAATTACTATAGTAAAGTGTTCTGGAAACTCTTCATCAAAATACGCTTTGCGAAACGGGATGGCAATCCTCTAAACTTTACACGTTACTAAGATACCGACGGAGATAGGGAAAGTTAACTTAACGCCTCGCTCCACCAACGGGCATTTCTTTACTCACCACCTACTCATCGCTCGCCACTTAATTAATTCTTTTCCTCGAGATTCTTTTAAACTTCACGATTTTAAACTCCACGACGCACAATCAATCATAAAAATTCCTCCAAGCTGTACTTGCGGTAAAAAATTCAATAGTGAACTCTGCTGAAGGTTATTAATATCTAATGTTAATATGAAGATTGAATTTATCAATAATACACTAACTGTAAATACGATCAGCCTCTTAAATTGTTTCTAAAATAAAATCTATCGGTTCAAATAATGTTCTGTTTAACCTTTAACCTTATTTCATTTATCATTGACCTACAAATCATAATATTACCTCAAACTTGAATTGATCAAAGTAACTCAATCAATTTGTAATCAATAATTATTTTCACAATTAATGTGCTAAACTATACAGGATGTCCGGTGAGGAACTGTACAAACTGAAATGGTATGTTCCTTGGGTTAATTTAAATAAAAAAAGTCCCATAAACATAGGTCTGATTCGCAATAGTTACCCAGATACAAGCGTTTAAAGTTTATAAATGATCATATTTTTTCAAAAGTAATTATTATTAGTCAACTGGAAAAACAAAACCGAAACAATCTGTCATTTATTCGTTTGTGTTCTAATAATGACAAAGTGGATTGTAGTAAATTAAGAGTAATTTAAATTTAAAATGCCTTTTCAATTTTCTAACGAAGAGTATGCTGACATCATTTACATTTATGGATTTTGTGATGGAAATGCGAGAGCTGCCCTTAGGGAATATGAACGAAGATTTCCCAACTGACATACGGGGGACTCCCGTTCGAGAAGAAATTCTTCTAACACTCAACCCTGGACTCCGATCAACTATCTGTAGAATGTTTTCTTGTCCATTCACATTTAACTCCACAGGACGATCAGATCTTATTGAAACTGATGGAAATGAACCATGAGTTCGAACGTGTTGAAACACAGAAGAAAAGGTTTGGTGATTTGGAATCCTCCTGTTGGGAAATCTTCGTTCATATTCCCTAACGGCAGCTCTCGCATTTCCATCACAAAATCCATAAATGTAAATGATGTCAGCATACTCTTCGTTAGAAAATTGAAAAGGCATTTTAAATTTAAATTACACAAGGAACATACCATTTCAGTTTGTACAGTTCCTCACCGGACACCCTGTATATCTTCCTAAGAACAATAATTAATTTTGTTGTTAACTTTACTTATTGATCACTCTAATAAATAATGAATTTACAAGGGTAACAAACATTTTTAATTTAATTTTGTCTCTTGCTATTTATGTTAGGATATCTGTAAGGGTGTTTCGAGGTTGCAAGTGAAGCTTGCAGTCATCTTCCACTAATAGAAAAAATAAAGACTCGTTTGGAAGAAAAAAATTTATTTATAATTTACAGACCATATATTTCAACTTCTGGACGGCACCGGAGGACAGCCAGTGTCCGGTTTCAGGGGGTTGATACGGTTAAATGTGCCACGGCACCACCCAAAGACACACTCAAATCCAGACTATCTTTGGGCCAATCCTGGACAATATACGGTCCTCCAAACGGACTGCTCCAGGTTCCTCAGTGGAGGATAACTTAAAATTCAACGGCGGTGGAAGATTTTCCTAAAACTAGGTTATTGGAGACAGATGACTCTTTACAAACACGGATCCTTCGCCAATGATTGACGATTAAATGGATGATTGTTAATAAATACGAACTCACTGAATCTAATTAAGGTTCGGCGGTTAAAGTTCCAATACACGGTTACTGGTAGCAAATGTTTACTACAAGCATTAATCTAAATCAAATGCCTTCAAATTTAATTCTTGAGCAAAATTAAAATAAATTTAAGTAAATTAAACGTACTACTTTGTTGACCTAGATTTCCTGCAAAATCAAAAATGTAGTATCTTTTTTCAAAGTCTTATACCTCGATTAATACTATTACACTAATATATTTCGTCAACGGTGCTTATGTATTGCGAAGTGCCGAATTCAGTGACGTACTTAGAATTTATCTAGAAGGTGCCGTTTTTGAGTAATAATATGAACTTGCATTTGTTTAAATGAGAGTCATAGCTGGCTTGGCAACCATCAGCAACATCTCTTTCTTAGCTTTTCAAAAATATAACTATAGACATTCCTGAAAAACATCTTCCAAATATTTTTCAACAAGACGGTGTCCCAACCCATAATGCGTTGGCAGTGAGAAATTACTTAGAAAACCGTTTTCAATATCGTTGGATGCCAACATTCGGTGCGGTGTCATGGCCGCCACGATCTCTAGATCTGCCAATACTAGATTTCTTTCTGTGGGGTTTTCTAAAAAACATAATTTATCAGATTTTTTAGAAAATGGCTTGCCTCATTTATTAGATAATGTTTCAACAAGAGAGGTTGCTAAAATTATTTACGTGGTACATTTCCAGAAAGTTAGATTAGTACTGATGGCGTTGTCAGGTGGCCAACTCGGTCATCTGATCTAACTCCATTAAACTTATTTGTGGGGTTATTTGAAGAGTACTGTTTACGAACCCAATGAAGATACGGCAAATCATTTACAACAAAACTTATGCTTCCGAGGCAGCGATTAACAAAGAGAGTATTAAAAGTTTGTAGAACTTAACTCTTAAAGAGATACATGGAATCAATTTTGAACATTTAATATGACTTTTTAAGTGAAATGTCCCTTTGCCTTCTTAAATCACTGTTCACTTATTTGGGTTATGTAAAATAAAAATTGATTATCTAACTAATTGTTTTATTAACTTTATTATTATTAATCGTAGATGTATGGTTACATTTGAGAAGATGCTCAAAATAATATTTTCTTTTATTTTTTTATCAAGATGTACATGGTATCCCACTGAAAATATAACAATAATGTAATTCCCGGTCAAACCGGGAGTTTCATTACTATCTAAATCAGACTATTTTACAACGAAATGTGTTTTAAAGGACCTGTCGTCAAAAATTAGACTTAAAAAAGTTGGCACACTATTTGTCATTGACAAAAATTACATTAAAATTAAAATGTTTCGAAGACTATTGACTTTTAGAAATATATTCGTATAATAAAAAATTCTTAGAATTAAGTGCCCTTTCACATACGCCTATTTTAAAGGTTCCTGGGATCGATTAATTTCTTTGCATCTTGACACCGTCTATATCTCAATGAGGAGAAAGGGCGTTGCCAATAAAACCATATATTATAGGAATGCCTTTTACTAAAGTCGAATATCCCTTTTAGTCGTCGGGTGTTTAAATGGGACACGCTGTATATATATATATATATATATATATATATATATATATATATATATATATATATATATATTATATATATATATATATATATATATATATATATATACAGGGTTACTCATTAGTGCGTCAAAGTGCGATATCTCAGTAAATATGAGTTTTAGACGGAAAGGTTTCGTATCAAAGTTTTGGTGTTTCATGTGTGCGTCTTTTCGAATTATTTTCCAATATACGGGATGCGCATATGAGTGTGATAGTAACAAATTGTTTTATTTAAAAATTTGCTGTTTTCGAATTATTCGGAAAAATATGAAAATTTTGACAGCTGCAGGGTTCGAACAAAATCAGTGCTGAACCCTGACCCCTACGAATTTCGAAATCGGTATTCTTCGGCTCAGAGAAAACCTAATAGGCTACGTTTTGACGTAATTTGATTAAAAAAATCCTCTACGACCTTCAAAATATTCATCCGAAGTTGTATGACTTATTTCAAATAGAATGCCCTAATTTTTATACCGTTTTCGGATTTATGGTCATATTTTAAGGTCAGTTTATGTAATTTAAAATTTACAGTTTCCGAATTATTCGGCAAAATTTAAAGTTAAATTTTTATTCTGATCAAGTCAACAGGCTACATGTTGACTATCCATTAAACTGCAGAAAATTATTTTTAGACAAATGATGTATTCATAACAGATTCTCAAACTGTCCCCATTTCGATCATAACACAATTGCAGTCTTGCCAGAAAAGACATATTTACTTCTCGTAACACATCAATGTTTACGCTATTTATAAACGCGTCAATTATGCGTTGTCTCATATATTCTGCAGTAGTCGGAGCTGTTGGAGAATTATTCGGCAATTTTAAAAAAAAATATTTAATTTTTATATTGATCGACAACACATCTTATATAAATTAACATTAAAATTAGACGATAAATGCGAATATAGCAAGCAAATTTGGGGATTCTATTTTAAAAAGCATAATTTGTTACTACCACTTATATGACGCACCTCGTATATTGTAATATAATTATAAACACTCATCACTTAGACAACAAAAATTGGTAGGAAACGTTTCCTGCTACAACTCATATTTACTGAGTTATCGTACTTTGAAGCCGCACTAATGAGTAATGTTGTACACACACACACACACACACACACGCGCGCGCACGCACGCACGCACGCACGCACGCACGCACGCACGCACGCACGCACGCACGCAGCGCAGCGCACGCGCAGCGCACGCGCACGCACGCACCGCACAGCACACGCACACGCACGCACACGCACACGCACACGCACACGCACACACACACACACACACACACACACACACACACACACACACATATATATATATATATATATATATATATATATATATATATATATGTATATCCTTTCCATTTTCGGTAATTGTAATGTGCATGTAATTTAAGGACTTCAATAAAATAAAATGTAATACCAGTCCTTTATGTTATTTCTAACATTTAATTAACTAATTTAATGACGGCAAAACTATCTAATCACCAACCAAATTATTAAGTAAGTTTCAATAAATCTTAGAAATTAATGATTTCTTGTTTTTATTATGTACCACTTATTTAATTTTCAGGCAACACAATTTTACAGTTCTTACAATAAAATTAAATTTGAATACATTATTTCACTTTTTAATTTATTTAATACTGTATACCTAAAATTTGAGATTCTCTTACATGTAACGATAGTATTAAATAAATGTTGAAGGTGAATAATTTCTTTTCTTTTGTTTCATTAGAAATCATAAAATATGAATTTTAAGTGGTTTTCAATAAATATTAAACTTCAAGATTAAGTTAAATGTAAATATCTATCGTTTACATTAATGTTACTATGTAATTGACTCATTTATGTATAGCTTTTGAAATAGATCCGTAAAGCTGTCTGATCATTAACTAAAGTATTAAGTAAATTTTAACAAATGTTAGAAATTAATCATTTCCAGTCTTTGTTTGCTACTTTTCGGCAATTTTAATTTGCTTACAGTCCGCGCGGCCAAAGAATGTCTCGTGTCGCGCATGGATGTACGTGCATTCGGCCGCGTTCGTTAACGCAATAGCGACTGAAAGCATTACCAGTGACGTCGGTGTCGCGTTTTCAATTATTCGTCACCAAACCACAAGAAATTTTAAAATATTTTATTTATTTGAATTACATATGAACAGTAATAGTTTAAACATTTATAAAATAAAAAAATAACCATGTTGACAAGTAATAAATTTTATATTTGAATTACAAATGAACACAACAGTTTAATCGTTTGTGAAAATCAAAAAAGGATAAGTTCGATTTTTAATTATAGAGTAATAATTAAGAGTATTATTCAGGATTTAAAAAAAATTATTATATTTCTTAGGTAATCAATTTTTATATTTCCATACACTTTGGGGAAAAGTTACTCAAACGGCGATAATTATCTACTATAATAATATTAAATACTACTTACAAATAAGTCACACAATCATTCATCACTAGACCAGCCACTTTCAGCTTCTGAACCGTCGTTTACTATGTATTGTGAAAGTATTTGTTGTTTATACATATTTGTCTAATAAATGTGAGTATTATGAGCTTTAAAATTCACATTGGACACAAAATGGTTCACGGTCGTTTTGTTGCAATAATTATAATAAAGTTAAATTAACAAGTACGTATGTAAATTAATAACAGAAATAAATAATTAATTAGTGTAATACATGATAATAAACGGAACGCGCTTTTGGTGGCGACGCCACTGACATGCCGCGCTTAACAGATTTGAAGTTGGACGAATGCGCATCCAACGTTCAGGCATTCTTTGGCCGCGCGGACTGTACATATAATTTTACAACTTTTAAGATAAAATTAAATTTGAATAGCTATCTTTTATATTTTACTATTTAATTTGTTCACTGATATAGTTACTATAGTTTGAAACACTCTTACCTTTAACCATATTACGAAATAAATTTATAAAAATATTAAAGACTTATTTTCTTCTTTTGTTTTTTGTTTCATTAATGTTATCAGTTCTAATAAAACTTGTGTAATTTTTGTTTGTATATATATATATATATATATATATATATATATACAATTTTACAAAATTAAAGTAGTTACCGTTTATGTTATTTTTCCCATTTAATTACCTCATGAGTCTATGCCTAACGTTTGAAACTGGTCGACAAGATTCTTATCATTAACTACAGAGTTAAGTTTCAACAAACATAGGAGATTAACAATTTCCTGTCTTTTGTTCCATTATTGCTTGCTTATCATCATAGTTATTAGAGTAAACAAAAGAACAGACCTTTTAAATAAATGTCAACAAATATTGAACGATTACCAAATTCCTGTAATTTGCATAATTAGGTAATTTGAGCAAGTTTAAAGTATTTTAATGAGCCAGATGTACTTAATGAGATATAATAAAAATGTTTATTTTTTGCAATAAAAAATAGCAAAGTAATACTACTATTAACGTGTGCTTAAATTATAAATTAGAATTGAAAAAAAAGAGTTAAAAGGAAATAAACCTGATCTAAGTTTCAACCCTAAATTATAACATAACGGAAAGAGGTAAATATAAAGGCTAGATTTGTGTAAAACGAATAATACACAGATATGGAATTTAAATTTGAATTGTAGTAATATGGTGAATTATGCTTGCGATGTTACAAAAATCTAAATTTGGAACAGTTTATTATATAAGAATATAAGTTCGAAAAGGTGGGGGCGAAATTAGTCCTTTAAATCTAAGGTTTACGTTGTTAACGTCGCTTCGGTGTCTGATTTTTTGGTGCAAATATGATGGAATTTCATTATAAATGATTGAATAGTAAAGTACAGCGCTATGAAGTACCTTTCTCTTATACATGTTTAGCCAATTAGCGTCGTTTAATTTGTAAGTAATGGGTTGATATTTCCTTATCCCATAAATGAAGCGTAAACATGATTTTTGAACTCTTCGAATACGATTTTTTCTGTACTTTCAAGGCATGGATCGTATACTACATCACATAAATTAAAATTACTTAATATGAGTGCCTCGGTTAATTGTAATTTTAATGCTTGTGAAAGTATATAGCGATGAGGAAATGACATTTTTAAACTAGAGTACGATTTCTTAACACATTTAGTAACATGTCCTTGAAATCGTAGGTTACTGTCCATTTCTAAGCCCAAGTTTCGTACCACTTGTGAACATTTAAAATTTACATCACCAACTAATATTTTTAAGTCATTCTCTCCTTTTTCCTTTAACCTGTCAAAAATAATAAAGATAGAATTAGAAGGATTTAAGCTAAGATTATGTTTTCTGGACTTACATGAGAAGTTATTTATATCATTGTTTATAATGTTATTCACCAGATCGGAGAGAGTAAAAGAGTAGAATCAGTTGTGTATGTGCTGAATGACATTGATTGTTTTCTTATTATTAGTTTGCCAACAGTTCTACACAGCCGTGCAAATTTTATTATTATCGCTTTTCAACCCAAAACCAAACTACAACTTGTTCTTCACAATTTTAAAATTAGTCAAATATTTGAAAAGAATTAAGCACATTTTTTATGTAAATCCATTTTTACCTCTCTAGGCGTAGCATAGAATTGGAAGTATTAGCATTTAGCTTACAGCACAGGTACCGCCTACAATTCAACGACCTCCTCCCTAATACCCAATTCGGCTTCCATCCCAACCGAACGTGCCACGATCCCTTGTTGAAGCTGCTTACAGAGACCACCAGAGCATTCAATCACAAGCAAAGCAATCTGCATCATTCGCGACCCCTTTTCCAAACTCCTACTCTCGTTCCCGTACCTGACCAATCGGTCAGTTCTATATATATATATATATATATATATATATATATATATATATATATATATATATAGTTACGATCCATTTCTTTCTCAATTTTGCCACCCTTATTTGTGTTCAATTTCTGAAATTCATCCTAAAATTATGATATATTCTTAATATCTGTCCTTTGTTAGTACCCTACCTTTATAACCCTTTTCCTAAATATCCCTTTTAATCAATAAAATATCTAATGATTTTCAATCAAAATTATAGAATATATTTATGTCTGAATTTTGAATAGTTTAAATGCGTTCACCTTGAATTGCGATTCACGAATTATCATTGGCCAGTTTTAAATTTTGATCAAATTTCGCCATAGGCGTACCCATTTTACTTTCTCGGTGAATACGTAATCCCATCTAGTATTTTTGGTGTTTGCCTTTTAATTAATCTCATTTATTTTGTGGTGTTTCATGTTTACATTTTACCCTTTACCTGTTATTAATATTTATACCTATATTTTCTTGTTTTACCTAACTTAAATAAATTCACGCCACTGTTGTGTAAATTCTGTCGGTATTTCCATATTCTCAAAATCTTTGATAATTTTCCCGCTCATCGGAACCCTTCTTCTGCTTACTTATAATTCTATCCTTGTCGTTCGGCCAACAACCAGTCAAATTCGTTTGAAAAATCAAACATGATCATTTTTTTTATTTACGGAATTCACGTAATTTTTCTATAATTCGGTAAGATATATCGAGTCTAGTTCGAGGGGTATTAGTGGTTTATCGCACCCTTTTCGTCCAATATCTGGGATTTAAACCCACAACTCGCTACCTATATAAGTGCTACTGTTATCCTATAAGGACCAGAGCTTTCCGCAATTGGGATTTTTATGGTAACGGCGTTGCTAGACCTAATCACGTTGATCATCCAAAACGACTTTTTTGTAAGTAGGTTTAACACAGTATTTTCCACATTCCCATGTAAACTACCTTTCAGATTTTGCACACCTAGATTTTAACAAAAAAAAAAGAAAACCAGAAACAAGCTTATGTCTTGATAAAAATATATATTTATTTAATTCTACAATTGTTTCTTGCAAGGCCATCCAACATCTTGTAAGTAGCCAATTATCGATAATTTGAAATTCTTCCTCTAGGGCCTTTTTTTTCTCCTTCCTCGTCGTACTCTACGTTGAGATCGCCGCTCATGATCGCCTAATAAAAAAAAACACAATCATCCCTTCACATTTATCATTTCATCAAGCAGTATCATCTATCATCCTCTGATCATTTTTTGTTAGTAATGTGTAATATAAAGTAACTCACCCGTTATTTAATTGGGGCCAAAAGTAACCCATTAATTTTTTTCTAAGATCAAAGCAGGCGTTTATTTTAAGTTAAAATATTAATTAGTTGGTTTATGTGTGTAAACTCGAGATCTCGGGGAAGGTACCTTTAATTTTTTTTGTTAATACATATTGTTTTTGTTACGCCAATCAACCTTCCGATTATTTAATTATTGATATAACTTTCACCTTTTTTTATCTATTACTTTTTTTAAATAAATAGCAATTTTCTGTTCATATACCTCCTTCATTTTACGGTCCTCCTTTAACATCTGGGAATTTTTCTGACTTGGAATTACGGCAGATAAGTGCAACAAGTTAGTGGCGCCTCCTGACCCTCTTCCTCTTTTCGACCGTAACAATATATATATATATATATATATATATATATATATATATATATATATATATATATATATATATATATATATATATATATATATATATATATATATATATATATATATATATATATATATAAACGCAGAATACCTAAACCGATGGATTGGAAGTGGTGGTCCAGTTATGTGGCTTCCAAGGTTACCATATTTAAGTAAGATAGATTTTTATTTATCGGGGCACGTAAGAGACGAAGTTACCATGCAGCCGCCGACAACACAGCAAGATATGGAGGAGAGAATTAGCAGGTACTTAGTAACATCACTGTATACACTTTAAGATCAGTTCAGAGATTTAAGTTAAATAATATTATTATTTAATGATTTTTTCACCTAATTATTTAAATTACTATTTAAATTGCAATTATTAAAAGAATAAAAACTGAATATTTTTTCTTAGAATTGAAAATAACTAAAAAACGGAAAGCGGTAGGGATAGGGAATGGGTCACAAAAATGAATGAGTTAATAAAGGTCTATTCAAACGCCACATAAAATATAGGATGGTACATTTAAAATAATGAAGAAAATTTTATAAGCATGCTCTGACTCACCCTGTATTAAAGTACTAATGTATTAATCACTAGTTACAAAAATAACTTTTTGCATGAATGTACATCATAATAAGAAATCCTGAATGCTAAAAGTAATTTCTTTTATTAATTATCTTGAGCTGTAATAATAACGTTTTTTTTTATCTAAAACTGGTCATAATTTTTAAAATACCCAGGATAACATGTCAAAACCTTATATTGGCGTGATGGGTAATGTAAGTGCAATTCAAATTCATAATAACATACAGGGTGTTTTATTTTAAAAACCAGCTTTGGGCGATCACGGTGTTATAAGGCACCTTGTATACTCCTCATTAATTTTAAAATGTGAATCTCATAGCTAGCTACAACTTTTCTATAAACAATTTTTGATATTTAGTCTACAAACGGAGTTATGTGACTTTCACACACTAACGGATACCCTATATATATATATATATATATATATATATATATATATATATATATATATATATATATATATATATATATAGTGCTAGTCAAAGTCCCTCCCCTTGTATCTTTTGAACGGTTTTACTTATACTAATGAAATTTGGAGGGTGAATATAAACGGATATAAGCTTCTTAACTAGTCATAACAAGTGACGTAATAGTCATATATGACGTCACAGGATGACAGTGACCAATAATTTTAAATAGTACCTTATCGCAAGTGACATCTCGTTTGAAAGGTATTAAAATTACCTATTCAGTCATACTAATTTTGTTAGGGTTTAGGTTGATTTTGATAGAAAAATTAAATAAATACTAAAATTATAGTTTGGCATGAAGAATTTCGTGGCAGATGGATTGGACGACGAGGTACGATAGAATGGTCAGCTCGGTCACCAGACCTGACACTATTAGATTTTTTTCTGTGGTGGTACTTAAAAATGTAAGGTTTACGCTACAGCATCTGGCAGTATGCACATTTTGAAACAAAGAATTGTTGATTAATGTAGAGCAAAGTTCCGCAGAATCTTGATTAATTAAATGCCAAACTATAATTTTAGTATTTATTTAATTTTTCTATCAAAATCAACCCAAACCCTAACAAAATTGATATTACTGAATAGATAATTTTAATACCTTTCAAATGAGATGTCACTTGCCATAAGGTACTATTTAAAATTATTGGTCACTGTGGTCCTGTGACGTGATATATGACTATTACGTCACTTGTCATGACTAGTTGAGAAGCTTATATCCGTTTATATTCACCCTCCAAATTTCATTAGTATAAGTAAAACCGTTCAAAAGATACAAGGGGAGGGACTTTTGAGCACTGTATATATATATATATATATATATATATATATATATATATATATATACAATAAATTCAAAGTCAAAGCATGAGACCAATTGTTTCTGATAGAAGGAATGGGTCTTTCTGATATTTTGCACAAAATAAATCTCGTACACTTCTCAAACTATTCCCGGGTTAATACCGCTGCACAATTTCAATTTTCTCGTCTTTACTGTACATTTTTCTGACAACAACTGAATGGACAACAACTTATTAAGTGATACACGGGAATTCTCAAATTGTACGCTTCATCAAATCTTGTGTTTTGTACTTTTTGAAATGTTCTAAATTAATTTATAATGTCAGAATTAACTATCAAAATTGACTGACAGCGCATGACACGTTTAAAAATGCGGCAACCTCGAATATTATTTTAGAATTTAATTGCACTTCGCGTCAATATTTTTGTAATAGAATTTTTTTAGTAGTAGAGTTTATTTTTTTTGAGTGAATGTTTTGGTGTTCGAGTTAAGCCAATCGAAGATCTGTTCATGACATTCTCTCGATATAAATGTGTTTAACAGGTAGCGCCTTTTTGACATTTGTCCCAGATGTTAACGATTTTGATGTTGTGTCGAATGCCCTTTTGCATATTCAAGTAGGAACCCCGCCCACCCCACTGCGCCATGTCGCGGCACAAATTACGTTTACTGGCTGGATGCTCTAGTGACTATTTAGCCTGTAACGAAACATCACTGTAATTATGGTCATATTTCCACCATGATTGTAACACAAATACGCGCTGTTCTGTAATTAGCTTTCTATTCATCGTTGATTAAATACCATACAACAAACAACAACTGAATAACCTCACACTGCTGGTGTCAACTAACTTATGCGTAATTGTCGAGTTCACAACTGTCGTCAAGTTCACACCATAGTACAACTACTCTGGGGAAAACAACGTCTAAGGATTGCTAACGACAGTTGACTCATGGCCACCTTGTATTTTTTAACTACATTCTGTAATACTTCTGAGGTATCAGTGGTGTAGCGTTATGTCCACTTTAAAAGATTACTCTTGCGTACAAGTGCACTTTTTCCTAAATCTAACGTTATTATACGTTAGAGCACGAAATATGCCTAATGGTATAAACTCGTATTACAATCAGACAAATGTTTTTGGTTGAAAGGGTTCGTTTTTGATTACCTAAATCATATGATAATCAGAAGAGGAATACCTCTATCTGGAGAGATCGTACTGTCATGATTGAAGGAAATTGGATCGCGTTCAACAAGTCATTTCTGTACGTTTTTGTGAGTTTTTTTGTCGGACTTATACGGTTCCCCAGGAAAAGGTCACTGAGAATCTGACTGTTTGGTTTAGTTGGCTGGAATCCATAGCTTGTACTTGTAACCATATAACAGCGCCGTTATTTCTGATTTGTATTGTGTTCATGTAATGATTTTAGTTATTTGTACGTTGATAGTTTTTTTCTGTAGAATTTTGGAAAGGTGTAATTCAGTTTTATAACAGAATCAGCGTGTTGTCATCTAATGGAACTACGTCAGAAAAAAACAATCAAAGAGTTCATCTTATTTTCCGAGAAATTTAACTCCAAAATCCGATTGTTTTTGATACCAAAATTGTTTACGTAGAGTTTCGATCTAAATTTTAAAGCTAGTACTAACAATTATTATAAATTCTACATACATAAATACAAAATGTACATCGATTAGAGCTTGTATCTCGATAGTTCAGTTGGTTAGAGCGCTACTCTAACGAAGTTGGTTTCATAGGTTCAAATGCTACTCGAGGTAAACGTTTTATTTATGTATTTAATAAAATTAATAATAACTTTTAGTGCCAATATATCTGTTTTTAGTATTTATCCCGTCAGAGGGATTTTGTTTAAAAAATAGCAAGTTCCATAATGACGTGGTTAATTAATTTTATTTGCATATGAATAATTATAATCTTTGGGGTTGTATAATTAGAACAAGAAAAAATAAAAACGCAATATTGTCGTTTCAGACATATTAATCAATCGAAACCAATAATTAAATGCAAAACATATGATAAATGCATGTTTTGCAATTAAAATTTATAAAGGTTGCACTTCCGTAATGTATATTGTTAATTTAATAGCAGTGATAACGAATTCTATAAAAATACGAAATTAACTTCATGTTGCATTAGTACTACAAGATGTTCGCCTTACTAAAAGTGTTTGCTGTGGTTGCTGTTCTAACAGTTTTCTGCCTTCCGGAGACAGGTTTGCCATTCACGTTAACATTTCTTAATTATTATAAAAATCGATCTTATTTTCAGTTCAAGTTGAATTGTGTAGTGGACTTGGAGCTATTGTTGGTGTTTGCGCTGCAAATTGCATTATCAAATCTCCTTGGGCTACTGCTTGTTCTGATGGTTACAAATGTTGTATCATACCAAGTGCATCCAGTTCAATAGAATCCGAAGACACGGTTTAATGTAAAACATTTACCTAATTTGTGATAAATTGAATAAAAACAATAATTTGCATCATTTAATTTGAGCTTTAGATTTGGACCCTTATGACTTTGTAAATCATCCTATAAGGTTAAGGTCAAACGTAAAGTACAGGTAAGTCATTACTATCCTCAAAGCGTTGGTTACAGATTTCTAAGGGGGATAACTCTTGACCATAGTCCAGAGCTGAGACGATTACAGGTAAAAGTAATGGATTACAGTAGTCCAAACATTTCCTGTAATCCGTAATCGCGGACGATTACTTTTTTAGAGAGTAATCAGTAATCAGTAATCGTTTTATAATTGGTAATCATGATTACCGCATTCCTAAAAAAACACGATTATTTTGTGTAATCGCAATTACTTTGTGTAAGCGTATTTTGAATTTTCTATTTGTATTGGATACCATAGCACACTTGATACCAAACAATAGGTTTGGTGTGTATCACTACACCAAACTATACCGCATTATTCACATTTTCCAAAATTTAAAATTTCCAACTAATCTGCCATTCTGCCAACTACAAAGCTTTCAGTGGACTGGTCTGTGATTCCTACCCAACCAAGATACAATTTGGCCTCTTTCACATTACATGCCTAACCTGTCATATTTTACTCCTACTATCGTAGATAAATTAGCTGTATAATTGTATTTTAAAATTATACTATAATATCAATGTATAAATGATCACATCGGGATGGGGACGTTTCACCCCCGCCGTTTCGCCCCCGCCGTTTCGCCCCCACCGTTTGGTCCCCGCCGTTTCGCTTCCGATGCCGTTTCGCCCCCGGCCGTTTCGCCCCTAAATGGTGTACTTCTACAAAAATCGAAAAAATTATGAGCAAAATCACAAATAATTGTGTATAAAATAATATTTAATATAATATTATAATATATTAATATAATTTGGTTTTGTAAAATTAATTTAAAATTCTAAGTTTAAACTCTAATTGTTTTTCACTGACGCGACGTTATAATCCGGATTATATATTAAACGTTACCAGAATTGATCTTTCTAAGAATTTATGGATAAGTTCGTTAAATGTTTGTACCTACTTCAATTAGGTAGGTAATCTGGGTTAACCATTATTAATGGTAATTAGCATTTATCCATCTAAGGAATTTCTGATAAGTACTTAAAATTTAAACCAAGAACTAATAAAAATATTCTGTACTTTCTACAAGAATAAAGAATATTGTCAAAAGTTATGGCAGAATAGATATTAATGATTATTTGTTAGGCATTGCGCATAATTTTGAATTTTAATATTTTATGTATTAGGTACGTGTCATTTAACAAATATTAATCTTAAAATTTTCTATTATTTTCGAAGAAAAAGGTCCTGGGGCGAAACGTCCCAGGGGCGAAACGTCCGGGGTAAAGCGTCCGGAGGCGAAACGGTGGGGGCGAAACGGTGGGGGTGAAACGGTGGGAGCGAAATGTCACATAACCGATCACATCAGACCATGACCATACAAGTTTATCTTCAAAAAACTCAGAAATTGCTACGTAGTGTAGTGTGCACAGCGGATGTACAGATTAGTTTCAGTTGCGCGAGTAGGGTCAGTGTTAGACAGAGAAAGTGTTCGGAAAGATAAATGCAAACAACGTTAGACACTGGTAGCACAGTACGAATTTCGAACGCATCTTGTGGGCGTTATTTTTGAGTGGTCATGACTCGTTCTGTGATCTGTCTGTAATATGTTAAAGAGGCTAAATTTTTACATGAACAAAGTTTATCTCAAAGGTCACGGGTATGACGTCAGATTTAGCGCAAGTAACATAGTGTGACTTAGAATTAGATGAAAACACAATATTCCCCAATAAAGTAATCGTTTTTGTAATCAGCATTGCGATTACTTTGCGATTACAAAAGTAATTTGTAATCAATTACAATTTTGAAGAGTAACCAGTAATTGGTAATCGATTGCTATTTGAGGAAAGCAATTGTAATCGGTAATTGATTACCATTTACCTGTAATCGTACCAGCTCTGCCATAGTCTTTGTCGCATGCAGTACTTTCAGAACTCCAAACTGGTCCTTAAGATCACCGTACTTTTAACTTTATCCGTCCGTAACAACAAGCCAATCATGAATCCTGTTACGTAAAATTTACTAGTCATTGATTTATCCTCAACAAACAACGCGCCTTTTCTAGAATTCAATCCGTTCATGACTCCTATAAACATATTTTTCTTAAGCCTTTGTTTACTTAATTGTATTACGATGGTGTAGTGGAACAAGCTGGGTAACATGCTAACTAAGAACATTAACGAAACACATGCTACCGTAGTTTAAGCCCATCGCTAATACGAGGGACAAGCCATTATTATTGAGAATAAAAGAACCAGTGTAACCTTTTCAAAACTTTATTTTAGATATGATCAAAGCAGTTGCCTTCCACTATAATGCACTTAGCAGTAGAAGGGGGCGAGTTGAGGTCAAAAATGGTCAGGGTGTGAGTTGACGACAAAATGGTGAGGGGGAGAGTTGAGGACAAAAATGGTGAGGGGAGCCATGTCTACGTGGCCGTGGTTATTTCACACCCCTATTTTGGCGGGTACTTTTCGGGGGTTCAACCCCAGACGAAATTTTCAGCCCTTTATTACTCTAATTAGTGACCTTTTGGCTGTCTTTGATGATGGGGCCATCTTCTTTGCGATGGCGTTTTTCAATCCCTCGTCGGAATTTTCAACCCCATGATGGTATTTTCAACGTCTTGATGATATTTTTACTCCTAACTAATTCCTTTTGGCTTAGGGACGGCTTCTTTTCGGGGGTGTTTTTCAACCCCTTGATGGAATTTTCAATCCCATGGCAACATTTTCACCCCTAATTAAGGCCTCAGCCCCTGGAGGTTAGGCAAAGGCGCCCTCATACAGTGTTATGATTGGTGGGAATGGTCACGCCCCCTGGTTTCTGATTGGTTACGGGGCGGGCTTGTCGACCATGTCGATTGAGGCCCTTTTGACAGTGGGTCTTACTGGTGAGTCTTCGTCCATTTGCGTGATCCCCTTGGCGGGAAATCTGAATTTGTATTCTAATAATGGGCCCTAAGGCTTACTTGTAAGACAGGTGTAGCGCTTTACAACTTTCTCCCGAGGCTTCGCTCCCTTGTCCTAACCCTTAGGTGTGAAATCTGAATTTCTATTTAAGCCTCTACAGTTTATCGAGGGAAATTTGAATATGTATTCTAATAAGTGGGGCCCTAATGCTAACTTGTAAGACAGATATAGGGCTTCGAAACCTGTCTTAGGGCCTTCTTCGCTAGCTGAACATTTGCATTCTGCTCGGTTATGATGGGAAATTTGAATTTGTAAGGCAGGTATAGGTCATCGCCCCCTTACCCTGAATTTGAATTTGCTTTTGGCGCCATATAGTTGTGTACAGACTAACGAATGTATTCTGTAATATGGCTGGCTCCACCTAGCGATATATTTTAGAACTGTATACAGATCACAGTAATGGTTATGGAGGAGGTTTGAGATAAGGAATCACACTAACTTTTGAGGTAAGACATGCATCGGGATCTCAACACACTGTTACCCAAAACATATTTTCGTAACTAATGAATGTTATGTGTAATAGGGGCTGGCGTTATTGGAAATGGAAAAATTTTAATTAAAATATTTTACATACAAGATCTGCCTTAGTGGAAACACCTCTGTCAAAGAGGCTCTTAGGTTTATATCCAAGCCTGAACGTCCCAAGTCGTTATTAAGCTGTTTATAAAAAAGATAAAGGGTTTTAATCATTTATTATAAGTAACACTATTTTGAGATTTAAAACTAATGAACGTTTTCTGTAGTAGGGTCTGGCGTTATTGGAAATGGGAAAATCACTCTAGACCAAATCAACCACATCAGTTAAATCAATCAACCTCAATCAAATCAAACAAGAAGCTGAGCTAACAATTCATCATAACCTTCAGGTAACGACTCTCCCACTGTATATACCTAGCTCCTATGAGCGACCGCTTACTTTGTAGATAACGCTGACCAACACTCAGAGCTGGCACTCTCCCTAAAAGTGAGGGCACCCGGCGTGGAGAATCAGTCGATCATCAGCAAATGAAGCTAAATCAATCAAATCACAACTTACAGCTTACAAAGACCAATCACATTTAAAAATACATGAGATAACCTTCGACATTACCGTCAATATACATGCAATAGTTTGTAATACTATTGTAGGGTTTTGCGTATAGCGCTAAAAATACGTTTTATATTTAAACTAGTTAAAAATGCCTATACAACAAAAATATATTACCAAACTCAAGATCAGATCGCTATATTATTTGACATACACACAAGGAAAGTCCAGGCGGAAAAATCTCGTAAGGTAATTACAATTTTGATAATACAGAAGCCTTTTGAAACTAACACCGTCTTCATTACGTAAGGTAGTTCTTTTATTTTGTTCACGCTCATAATTATCATTAGACATCTATAATAACAATAATATCCCACAAATTAACGTGTACACGATTGTAGAGTTTAGCATACAGTGATAAAAGCACGATTTACAGTTAAATCAGTAAAAATGTCTATACACCAACAAATATAACTAAACCTGAAATCAGGCCTCTAGAAATTAAATAAAGTAAATAAAATAAGGGCAAGGGATAAAATAAATAACGAACACTAACCAGGGCTGTTGTGGATAATCGTATTGACATGTTAAACAGCTGCTTACACCCATATCACATGCACTTCAGACGTTTTGATTATAACTGAATAATATAAAGACTTCTAGCCTTCCAGTCATCTTTAATATAAAGTAATTATTTTCTGATTTCATCAGTTGTGTAACCACAATGAAAACCTTGCACTATTCAAATGCCTCTAAAACCCTAATTAGCTAATTACAAGAAAGTTGGACTACCCATGAAAATGGAAATATGATGTTCACGTTCTTTGCGCGTGACTACACTTATTTTTAAAAGCACACTTGCTTGTGACGTCATCTAGTGGCGTATTTTTAAACTAGCGCATGTTTTCTGTAATGGAAGTTGATCGTGGCTCTACCCAGTAGTGTATTTTAAAGCAGATTTGCGAAGCCATCTAGTGATCTACTTTTAAACTAACAAACGTTTTCTGTAATAGAAGTTGGTCGTGCTCGTCTCTCTCGCCTTTCCAGCATGTCTCACCGCCTCACTTATTTCCATATTCTCTATCGTTTCTCTCTCTTCTCCCTCGTCTCGCTCGTTTCTCACGACCCACTCTCCTCACTCGCCTCTCTCTCTCTCTCTGTGACTGTGTGTTTTTGTGTCTGTGTGTCTGAGTA
>JARFJB010002513.1:0-75000 GCA_036346205.1 Vesta saturnalis | reverse complement strand
CGGTGCCCTTCTCTCTCGCTCCTTTCTTATCTTTTCTCTTTTTTTGCATACGTGCTCAGCTTTTGTGCACGTTACAACTGTATATTGCTTGTGCTTCGTCTATTATTAGTGCATTCTCTACTTCGTTCATTTGTGCTGTTAATTGTTTCAGTATTGTTAAACAGCTTATTGAAATGTTCCACCTACTGTTCTTTGGTTATTATAGTTAATTCCTTGTATTCATTAGCGTGTTTTCCCGTGCCCGTAGTAATTTTCAAATCTTTTTGTACGCCGTATATGTAGCTTTCCATTTCTTTTGTAAAACGTTACCATTTTCGGTTATGTTGCTTCTGTATCGTATACATGCTCTTCGTTTTTCTTCTGCTAGTTCTTTAACTTCGTCCGTGAACCAGAGTTTTACGATATGGGTGGTATTTAAGTTTACTTCTCTAGTTACAAGAGCTCCTTATGCTGCGTCGTGAATATTAGTTAAATTTTTTTCCAGCATTGTTCTACTGTGTCTGATTTGTTGGGGTAGTTATTTAATATTTTTTATGTTAATCAACTCTCTTGGTGCTGTCGTCCGTTAACTGTTAAATGTTTAGTTTGTTCACAATTTGTGGTGGCTTCTTCTTTGCTGGTTTGAGCTTCATGCGCAATTTGCATAATACCATGTGTAAATCAACTTAAGTTCGGTAATAAAAAACAGTTTAGAAATTGTAACAAATAAAACTTTTAATAAAACCGGGAAACAGACCACTGGTATCACAAAATTTTCTCTGACATTCTATTCAACAACTCAATCAATCTTTTTATAGCATTGTCATTTGCCTATTAATACATTTTTTAACATACATAATGTTTTACAAAATTAATTTATCAACACTGGGTACCAACATACTCCGCAACTTGAAGTCACTAGGCTTCAACACACCTGACATCACCATCATGAATGCTCATTGTTTATTGGCAACGGACAATTTTTGAAATCCGCGTTTAATTTCACCAGAAGATGTCTTGATTGTTGCAACTCTCGCTACTCCATTATTACCAACGTGAACTTGAACTATTCTTCCTAATTTCTATTGAGCACGTGACGGGTTATCATCTTTAATTAGTACTAAGGTATTTTCTTTTAAATCACTTTGATTAGTCTTCCACTTGACTCGTTTCTGAAATTCCGATACGCACTCCTTGCTCCATATTTTCCAAAAATTGCTATTCATTTGCTTGATGTGTTAATAAACAGAAAGACAAATTACTGGAACTGTACTTACGTCATATTCTGGCAACGACGTTAGCGGTTTACCAACTAAAAAGTGAGCAGGAGTAAGAGGAGTGAAATCGTTAGGATCAGATGAAAGAGGTGAGAGAGGTCGCGAATTGAGTACAGCTTCGATCTGGACTAAAAGCATGTATAAGCATTCGAAAGTGAAAGAATTATTGCCTGCAATACGTTTTAAATGCTGCGTAGATCAGACTTTCAAATTCCTCCAAAATACGAGGAATATGGTGGAATGAACTTTCAAGTAATATTTTCCTTATAAACACATTGCTCAATGAATGTTTGATTATCTGTAATAAAATTACTTAACTCTCGTAACTCAGATTTTACAAAATTTCTTCAATTATCTGACAATGCCACAGAGTGTTGTCCAGGACGTCCGCAAAATCTGCGAAACGCTAACATAAGAGAATCTTTTGATAATTCAGGCACAAGCTCTATGTGTATAGATCTTGTGGTAAAACACACAAACAAACATATATAAGACTTGGAAATGCAATTCGCACGACGTTACTCTATTTTTAATCAAAGTAGGCCCCGCATAATCAACCTATAACCTCAAAAGGATGCCATGGATTTAGCCGTTCTTGTGGCAAATTGCCCATGATCGGCTTAGAAATGTTTGCATTAAATCGAAAACTTTTTATGCAATTATGTACCACTTGCAATGGGCTTTATCTAATGGTTAAACTTTTATAGTGAGGGCAAGCTTTTCAATAGTGGATTAGTTCTTACATATTGTAGGGATGGGAACACAACAGTAACCTAACACTGCAAGCGTTTGTCGAAAGTTTGAGATGGCAAGGGGAACTTAACAAGGCGCGGAATTAATTTTCGGATAGATGAGCTATCCAACATTCTGGCGGCTCACAGTAACACGTATAAATTCACAGGAAAGGAAAAAACTTAACGTTATGCAAGTGGGAGGAAAAGGAAGGGTCCGGAAATAAAATTTGTGCATACCTTCATAAAAACCTTCAATATATTGGGGAGGGGCGGCGGTGGTTAGTATTCTTGAGGACCAATTATCATACATTTCTTTGAAAATGTGATTCAAATGAAAACGGTGCGCAGTGGTGCAATAGTGAAAGCGGAAAGTAAAGTAAAAACTCTATTTTGTTACATTAGGGTGGGGGCCTTCACCACTCTGTTTTCCAATCCATGGACTACCACTAACCGCGACTATGTTAACGTAAATGCGTGGTAAGTTATACACAAACGTGTATAGGTACATAATGTACAGGTTGGCCAACTAAGAATGCGAGGTACTGTATCTGGGAAACTATCCATCGTAGAGGCTTGTGCAAAAAAAAGTTATTACTAAAACGGCCAATACAAAAACCTGGAAAAGATTTTCAAGTTTCTGAAATGGCCGCTAGGGGGCGTAACTGCAATCTTGAATCTAAAAAAGTGATGTTTCTGTAAATTCTGCTATATTAACCTAATAAAAAAATAACTGATCTTTGAAGTCGAGGATAATCTGAACTTTTTTGTTTGGCACTTTTTGACGTATCTATAAAGATACAGTGGTGGGGGTGTTCAAAGGTTTCTTTAAATAACCCCCCGTACCTTTTAAACGGCTAATCCGATTTTAACAAACTTGGGCGCGTTGAAAAGAGCTTTTCTTGTGCTGCAAATGTTAAAATAATTGAAGTTTTGTTAGTTTCACATGTCGTCGCTAGAGGGCTTTGTTCGACATTCCGACAGAAACGGTTAATTTTCGCAAAAAAATTAAATGCATTGGTATGACTTTTCTTCATGAACGAGTAGCTAAATGATGCCTAAACAATCTCGCCAAAACCGCATCTCGATATCTTGTTCCTAACCTAAAATATCGGCCAAAGAAAACTTTATACGAAAATCCGTTAAATTTTTATTTTTTTAACTTTATTTTTCTGGAATTGTTTCAATTATGTAAATGTGGCCCTAAAAAGGACCGATTTAAAGGAGGAAGGTTTTTAATGCCCCCGTAAATGATCGAAATGCTGACCATCACTCTGTGCATTGCTGAGGCTTCTTATGGGTAGATAAAACTGCGCTTCAATTCGGCTCTGAATAGGTTACCTAGAAATTGCGATTTTAAATGTTTGTAAGTTTATTCACCAGAATAAAATCACCCTTTTTGAAATTACTACGGGCAAGTAAGCAATGCTAAAAGTTATACGAAAAGCCTATTTTTTGTTTGTTTAAATGCATATTCACTATGGATATGCGTTTTACAAATAATGAAGCTGTTGATATGCATGCGGTTCATTTTGAATGTCTTCAGAATGCCGCAGCTAAAAGAGTTTACGCGGCTCGATATCGAAATCGGCGTCCTTGCGATGTAAGGGTTTTTCCCCGATTAGTGGCGAGCTTACGAGCCAATGGTTGTTTTCGGCCTACGTTTTAACGGCAAAGAATTGGAAGAACACAAGAAAATATTAACCGTGTACTGGGCTATATTGAAGGAAATTCTCATGTTAGCACAAGCATTATCCACTGAGTTGGGCATATCACGGACGACGGTTCAAAATATTTGAAGGACCATAGGTAAGTTCTAATGGCCATCAAAATACATAGGTATTCGTTTAAAAATTTTTTTAATTACTTTAAAGATGGACTTATATCATGTCGTTTTGCATCAGGCCTTAAAAGATTTTGATCGAAAGTTAGACTATTGCCATCGGATGTTAGGCATGATACGCGAAAATAAAGAATTTTTACTTCAAATTCTTTGGACCGATGAAGCCACCTTCAGACCGGAGCGTCAATCTGCACAATATGCATTATTGGTCTGCAGAAAATCCCCATTGGTTGCGTGAAGTTCAGCGCCAAGGACGTTCGAGTTTAAATGTATGGGGTGGCATACTGGAAGGCAGAATTATTGGGCCATATTTGTTCGAGAAACCCCTAAATGGCAATGTATTTCTTGACTTTTTGGCCAATCAATTACCGTTGTTGTTAGAAGATGTACTTCTGGAAACGAGGCAAAAATTATTTTTGCAGTTGGATGGTTGCCCAGCACATTTTGCTATTAATGTGCGAGAGCATATTAATGCAGTATTTCAACAGCGGTGGATTGGAAAACGAAGTCTGTTTCCATGGCCTTCGCGATTCCCAGACTTAACTTGTCTCGATTTTTATTTATGGGGGCGCTTAAAGGACACCGTGTTTCGGACCCAACCTACTACTAGAGAAGATATGAAAAACCGGATTCTTAACGCAATACGTAATATACCGAGAGCCAAAATTGAAGCTGCAGTTTTGTCTAGTCATGAGAGGCTTCAGCAATGCATAGAGCGTGATGGTCAGCATTTCGAGCATTTACGGGGGCATTAAAAACCTTCCTCCTTTAAATCGGTCCTTTTTAGGGCAACAACTTACATAATAGAAACAATTCCAGAAAAATATAGTTAAGAAAAAATAAAAATTTAAGGGATTTTCGTATAAAGTTTTCTTTGATCGATATTTTAGGTTAGGAACAAGATATCGAGATGCGGTTTTCGCGAGCTTGTTTTGGCATCATTTAGCTACTTGTTCATGAAAAAAAGTCATACCAATGCATTTAATTTTTTTTGCGAAAATTAACCGTTTCTGTCGGAATGTCGAACAAAGTCCTCTAGCAACGACATGTGAAACTAACAAAACTTATTATTTTAACATTTGTAGCCCAAGAAAAGCCCTTTTCAACGCGCCCAAGTTTGTTATAGTCGGATTGGCCGTTTAGCAGATACGGGGGGTGATTTAAGGAAACATTTGAATACCCCCCACCACTTTATTTTTATAAATACGTCAAAAAGTGCCAAACAAAAAAAGTTCAGATTATCCTCGACTTCAAAGCCCCTTAGCGAACATTTCAGAAACTTGAAAATATTTTCCAGGTTTTTGTATTGGCCGTTTTAGTAATAACTTTTTTTTGCGCAAGCCTCTACGATGAATAGTTTCCCAGCTACAGTACCTCGCATTCTTAGTTGACCACCCTGTACAAGTGCAAGCTATACGTACAGGAAACACTAATGTTTGTTAAATTAAGGGCTAGGGTCCATAAGCGGAAGTTGTTCAATGGTTAGCAGTCATAAGGACGCGAAGAAAGAAAGTGGTGCATAGGAGCACAAAACGAGTTCAATCCAACAACATAAGACGTTCAATAAATTGAAAGAGAGGTGGGGGGCAGTACGAAATCGAGTATCGGAGATTTGTTTTGAAGTCCAATCCAAACTTTTAGTGGTGCATAATGGTGTAATACAAATACAAGTAAAAGGTAGAAAAAAACTTAATTTTATTACAGTGAGGGGCGCGCTAGGAATGATAAACAAAATGTGTTCATAATTTTTGTTTTAAAAGAAAAAACATGTGGTATAAGGGAGAGCAAAGGGGTGCAACCAAACCAAGTGATTGGAGAGGGGCAATTAACGCACCTAAGATTCAAGCTATGTATTCTACCAAAACAACCCAGACCGTCAGATTCTCCGTGAGATTCTCTTGGGGAAACAAAGTAAGTTCGATTAAACAACTATTAGTAATCCAGAAACTAGTGCACCTCACAAAAATCTTAATCATCAAATATCGTTTTATCATTAAATAGTATAATTAAGATAAAATCAAGAAATAATGATAACCATTTAAGGTTTTGGCTAAAGCAACCTACGTCAAGTGTGGATGAAACCATTGTTACATAAGTTTGAAATGGTATCTGACCTAATTTTTTAAATGTGGCTTTGTTATAACGTAATTGCTTTACCAACACCATAATCCGGACCAAAATTTTACTCAATTGTCGATTGACTGAAAAGTTTGTTTAAAACATTTGGTGTGGAACAATACACCACTTTCCAAGCAACAAAGTGGAAATTGAAAGAAATGAAATAGTAATAATAATTTTTTAGGATAATTATGCAACCTTTTTTAAATATTTTTAAAAACGAAATATCTGGTGTGAAACACCACACGACCTTTCAACCCACAAAATGGGAATTAAAAGAAGTGAAACAATTTTAATATTTTTTTTAGGATTATTATGCAACCTCTTCTATAATTAGCTCATTACGGAAATAGGCAACATTGTAAAAGCAAAAACAATAATCTATATCAAACAGACGTTTGAAGCTTCATGACAGACACAGGTTAATAGACATCTCAATGCTAGCTTTAAAAATTAAAAGAAATGAAATAATTTTTTGCACGATTGAGCTTTTTCGTTCATTTACCATGTCTGTTTCCAAGACAGTAGGTTATCGCGGGTGAGCTAACAAAACCTCCTATCTCAAATTTGACCTAAAATTGGTTTGTAGTATCCTCGTAGAAGATTGACATATTCAAAACACACCGGCTGTAAGCGGACTGTTATTATAATATATTAGACTGCGCCATACCTCATTTAGATGAAATAAATTACCGTGATTTAGTTATCTAGAGCCAAGATAATGTTTTTTCTCAGCTACCAATTGTCACAGAAACTGATTTAGAATTTCTACATAGTTTAAGCAAGCAACCAATAAAAAATACAGCACTAGTCAGTGGCCAATCTGAAAATGGTTTCAGTATCTTAATGCATGTTGAGGAACAAGACTGTGATAAAAGAAGAGACTTTTCGGTTAGTAAAATTGATAAAAATGAACCCGGAGCTAGCCTAAATCAAGGTAAGGGCAATGTTTTACGAGGACGACTATGAATCCGGTCATTACCAGAAATCTGATGATTTTTTAATTCAGTTTGAAAATGTTGGTGAGTTTTTTAAAATATTATGTTCTTCTAGGCTTGATTAGGCACACAACTCTTGTGCCCTACGAAATTATAAGTAGTGATGATGCCAGTATTGATTCGGGTAAGGCATCAAGTTACCTGCTTTCATCACAAGAAGAACTCGTCTCTGATAGCAGCAGTGATGCCGAGAGAGATACAAGATCGAGTAGAAAACCATCTTGTGAAGACATGGAAATGGGTAATGTCGAGAAAATTAACGAAGCGAGAAAAAGAAGAAAAGTAGCGGATCCAAATGAATGGAATATAGCAAGAAGAAAATTAAAAAATAAAACATAATATGAAAATAGGAGAAAGGAAAACTAAATCTACTTGCAACTCCATAGTATGTAAGAAAAGCTTAACACAATTTGGAAATAAATGGACTGGAGCCAAAGGAAGATTTTTGTGTCCTCAAATGCAATGAAAACAAATACGGCTAGGGGAAATGAAGAATCTAGAATACAACGTACTTACACTTATTTTTTAAGTACTAGAGAACAACGACTTCAAGTTTGTAGGCAATAGTTCATTAATACATTAGGTATAGGCTATAAGACGGTTTGCCAAAGTTACCCCAGCTTATTATTGCACAAGAGACACAAATTGTACTTATAGTAATCTTTCCATACTTTGAGTGATTTTTATAAAATTTATGTCACCTTCTGCAGAGAAAACAGCCGCTCAATAGAAAAATATTTCATGAAAAAAACCTTTCTCTGTTTAAGCCAAAGAAAGATCAATGCAACATGTGCTTTTCATACAAGTACAGTAATATAGATCAAGAAAAGTGGACAGCTCATATTCAAAACAAAAACAAAGCTAGGGAAGAAGGAACGAAGCCTTAACTATGGACTTGCAGGCGGTCAAATTGTCGCCATACCTACCTGCTGGAAAAATTTACTTGAAAACAAATTTATGTTGTCATAACTTCACCATCTATAATCTTTCGAACAGGGACGTCACGTGTTATTGGCTCTCTGAGGACCAGAATAACCAGCTATGTGCATTTACATTTACTTCATGCATTATTGACTATTTGGGAACCAAATGCATACCATCATCAAAGTTGGCTATAGTAATTTATTCAGATGGCTGGGGCTTTCAAAATCGCAATAATGTTTCGGCAAATGCGTTGCTCAATTTGGCATTAAAAAATAGAGTTAAATATACCAAAGGTATCTTGAACCGGGTCACACCCAAATGGAATGTGATTCGGTTCATAGCTTAATGGAGCGAAAACTTAGAAACCGCTAGATCCATCTGCCAAGCGACTACTGCACAGTCTGTAAAACATGTAGAGTGACTTCAAACCCTTATAACGTCAAGATACTGGAACATTTTCTTTACTAGGACCTTTGATCCTGTTATAAGAGACATAAAATGCATCAAATATGAGTCTCTGTCTACTCTACAGATTAAAGTTAAGCTTTCCTATGAAAAACCTTATATTGATTTGCCGGTTAGACAAAAAAGTATGTCAGTTATCCACCATTGATAAAGGGTCCTTGTAAAATTAAAAGAGAAAAATGGCAACATTTGCAAGAATTAAAAACAGTGTTACCTAAAGATACTTAAGCGTTTTATGACAATTTATCGTATCAGTAGAAAACAATTATTTTATTTTTTTGGAGCATAGAGTTCCCAGTTATGTTTTATACTTTAAACTTTTTCAGAATAGTTTATTTTTAAGAGAAGAGTAAGGTTGTTTATTTTGTGTACCTGAATGTTATTTTATTATTTTTATACTTGATCACACCGTTGGTATTTTTTTAAGTAGCAGAGTAATTTTTTAATTAGCTTCATCTAACCATTATTTTGTTTTTGTGGCGTTATATTGTAAAGTAATTATTCTTAATGTTTTGTTATTACAAGAGTTTAATATTTTTCTACATTTAATAAACATTACTGTCTTTTGATACAACTATGTTGCATTTTATTTAATAATCTCCCATCTTAACAAAAAAGTGTCTCAAAACATCCTGTTCCTAAAAAAAACACAATGAAACTGCTCCTATCTACATCAAACACTGCATTGTAGAACATGTTACGTGTTTAATTGGAAAACGTTTCTTTTTGATAACGTTCGTCATTTTGTCAAATTTACTTACTAAAAATAGCAATTTATTCTTAGGTTGAATGCTTCCAATTCACTATTTCTCAAATGTTTACGCATCTCTAATTGCACTTAAATTAACGTATGTAACTTTCGTACACATCTCTTATTTAGTTATAATAAGTCAAATTTAATACCTTCAGCGACATCTCTGAGATTTCGGATCATTTAATATAAAGCAATTAAAAAGGAACCTGGGATCTATTAGGGTTAAATAATACATATAAAGGGTGATTCAAAAAGACGCCGGTTTTGAATCGCTCGCCATTTTGTTGTTTGTTGCTTAGCAACATAGTTGTTTGTAAAGTTGACATCTGCTAATATTCCGATTTCATTCTGTGTGTCAAAATGAAACGCTTTTCTACTGAACAACGTGTGTTAACCGTGAAAATGTTTTATCAAAACGGAGAAAGTTTTGTAGAAACTGTCAGACGACTTCGTGCGATTTTCGGGCCTAATGAAGCTCCGAATGAATCAACAGTGCGCAGACTTATAATAAAATTTATTGAAACAAGATCAACACTCAATATTAAAAATTCTAGTAGTCCTAGATCTGGCCGGTCTGTTGAAAAGATTGCTGTAGTGCGTAATAGTGTCAATACAGGAAGAGAGTTTGGCATGCCAGCAAAGTAGAGGGGGACATATGCCCGATGTGATTTTCCATTCCCAAGTTGGGAAGGTTTGATTAACAGCTTTTGTAAATGATTTTTTTAAAATAAACTTTGTTTTCTGTTATAATTAAAACCGGCGTGGCGCGCTTTTTGAATCACCCTTTACATATAATAAATACTTATTTTCTACACATATTAACTTTTAGCAACAATGATTAAATACAAATTTTCTCAAGTTTGTAAAATTGATTTTTAAGGTGCTGGCCAATTTTTCTTTCTTCCTTTTTAAGAACGCCTTTGATGGTGGATGTTGAGTTTCTAGAGAATTTTTCGTTTCTGGTTTTGGATACTGAAGCATCATTTTTTTGGAAAATTCTCACTTAAAGTAAAAGTATTACTAAAGCTTTTAAAAGGCGGATATAATTGAAATTATTCATTCGTCCACATCTTCGGTAAGTGGCACATATTTCGATAACCTAATGGTAATTAAAATTGTTTTCAGGTTTTCGAATATAAAAGAATTCAATACTAATTCTTTACATACAAAGACACTTCAATCGAAATTACGTTGAATGTTCACTACCGGCTCGTTCGTCACCTGTAAGAGGTATGAACGGTCATAATTAATTAAACATCGTACTTATATTTACCTTCTTTTAGCATCTCTGTACTACCTACATGTCTAACGTCATTCCTTCATGAATTTTCTGCTCACATTTTACTGTTACGTTACATCCAAAGTACATGACTATCGCTGGAAGGCATAAGAGCCTTGCTGACATTCATGGGCATGTACGTGAAGGCTGCTAGATCATTGGAATAGTACCCGAAATTTGCAAGATTAGATAAGTAGCAGTTTCAACAATAAAGGTCAGATCTTTTTTTTTCTTTATCACCTGGTTACACGATTGTGTTTCCAAATTTCAATTATACCTAGGAGGTTCTTAGTGAATTTCTACAACAAAAATAAATGGACTGATAATATTAATTTTGTAATCAAATAATTGACAACTGCTACCTCTTAATATTATATATTTAAGGTACTTCCAGCAGTTCACTTTCACAAAATCCTTTTATCTAAAACTATATATATATATATATATATATATATATATATATATATATATATATATATATATATATATATATATATATATATATATATATATATATATACACTAATTCAGTTTTGAATATTTTGCACTTAATCACAAGCAAAATTTCAATTGAATCATTAATAGTGACTTGATAGACCACACCAAAACAGGTTTAGCTTCCATTTTGACCTAATTAATTCTAGCTTCTGTGGCTATATTCACCCAACGATTTAACTCCTGTTTTGATTGCAATGTACCGGGTGTAACGATTATCTGTATTACGTGAACTACTGCAAATGTTAAACATTTAATTTCATATGAATTTGTAATTTTGTCTCGTAATCTTTATGTGTTATGTACATTACTTTTTTTCTGTGGACAAAGTTGTTCGGGGCAGTCTATTTCCTATAAATTTCTTGACAACTTTGTTTGTAACGGTGGTTATTTACTGTAGACCGAACAAGCTTTCCAATTTACTGTATACTGTGTGAAGCGTAAGGCAAGCAAGTTCATTAATTAAACTCTTTTAATTTTTTTTTATCTTACTAAACATCCCAATGGGATTATGTGTTGAATTAGCCAATTCCGAATATGAACAGTAAGATCTTACAGTGGCCGGAAGAGGGCATATAATAATTTTTTTTTATTTTATTGACATTTAAATTATAATTGTCGTGGGCACAAGCTGACGCTCACTGCTTGCCATCGTGAGCTTTGGTGGAATGTTAATTTATATTTTTTTGTTATTCTTTTATCAGGATATCGACAATAAAAATTACTTTATCGGGGGAATTGTTAACTCATTTCTACTTCCTCCTTTCATTTTTATTTTTTTACTTTTTTTGGTAAACCCTGTTTCAGTCTTTACAGGGTTTACTCTCCTTTCAGCACTTGTTGAGTATTTCCTTATTAAATCCTGTGGCGCCTACTCATATCCGGTTCCTATCTAACCTGATTACTATCATTTTAAGCTATACCTCCAAAACAACCACGCATCCGAGTGTTCTGCGGTCTTCCGACCGTACGCCTGAGTTTAGTCGAGCTCACTTATTCCTCTAACCATATGATGGTTAGACACGTGGCAAACTTTTTTGAAAAAATTGACCAAAAAGTAATTGTATAATTTTACATAAAAAAAAATGTATACAATCAGTTTAGTATGTTAAAATTAACCGGTTTTTTGTTCGTCTTGTAAAGTAACCATATTTTTAGATAGGACGTATTGCCAGCTCACCCGTGATATGTTTGCTGGTTGCGAGACCCTACTCGTCGGTAAGTATTTTACTTATCGACTTTTTACTGCCTATATTTCACAACAATAAGAACAAAAAATTTGGACATTTCTATTTAAAACGTCACTTTTGACTTTTCGTTTATCTAGTAGAAATTAAATAATTTCAATTGTGGTAAATTTAATACAATCGTGCAAAAAACAGTATGAGCATCTCCGGCCAAATTGGATGCTTGCCTATCGCTCAGCCTCCAAACATGGCCGTCCCTTACTATTCTTGATATTAAATATACTATAATTATAATTTTTTTAGGGTAACTATGCAACCCATTTCATACGTTCATAACGAAAGTAATCAACATTGTGAAAACAAAACAATAATCTATATCAGAATGGCGTTTAAAACTTCATGTCAGGTAGATATTAATAGACATAAATATATGCAAACTTAAACAAAAATTCCAAAGAGGCCGGCTTCAATAAGATATCAGTAATGCTGTGGAAGCACTTTCATTCATGTTCAATTATTTTTTAGACTTACCTTGCGTTATATTAAATCACTTCATTAAGAAAAGTTATGTAGAATTAAATTTTCTTTAAAAAATATGTCTACACTCTTTCTTACAAACGTAATCGTTATTTAGACAATGAAAAAAGGATGAATTAACACTTAAATTCTACCTTAGGAATATTTTTTTGCCGCTAAATTCCGCGTTGTATCAAAAAATTGGATATAACATAATTAATCGATATGGTTAAGGGATATATCTAGGTATTTTAATATTTGATAACAATCAATAACTGACGCTAATAAACCCCCTCTCTGCCGCTGGACTTCTCCCAAAATCTAATAAGTTCCAAGTCAGATGGAAACAAGCTTAAGTACGTAGGTATTTTCCTTCTGGAGTTATCGTGGATACTAGCGTACGTCCACAACACACGCACGCACCCACGCACCTACGCATCCACACACCCATGCACGCACGCTCGCACGCACGCACCTACGCACGCACGCTTGCACTCACGCACGCACCCACACACACGCACAGACACGCACGCAAGCACGCACACACGCACATGCGGACATCATGGCTAATAAGCTAGTAAGTCGATTCACCGATAGCGAAAAAAAGTCGGTAGGAAGGCAAAAAGGGCAACACTGTGAAAACCAAAACAATAATCGATGTCAAATGCACGTTTAAAGCTTCATATCACATACAGATTAATCTATATGCTAACTTAAAAAAATTTTCCAAAGCCGCCCGTTTATATAAAATTATCGATAATACAGTTTTAAGTATCTTCATTCTTATTTCATTAATTTTTAATACATCTTGGCTTCGTATTGCAATAATACACAACGGAAAGTTTTGTGAAATTAAATTCTCTTTCAAAAATATTTCTTATAAAATGTATCGTTATTGAGTATTGAAAAAATTTGAACAAACGTATAAATTGCACTTTAAGAATGATATTTTCGCCAAATTACGCCTCGTATCAAAAAATTGCATTGAACAATTAATCGATATGTTTAAGACCTATATCCAGGTATCTTTCCACCTCTGAAGTATGCAACTGTTTCAAAATATTTGATAAAAACAAAAAATTACCCTAATAATCCCTCCCGTTTCGCCGCAAAATTTTTGCCAAAATCTAATCAGGTACAGCAGAAATAGCAACACGCTTAAATTCGTAGTTTCAGGTACGTACGTGCTGTCGTTCTGGAATCATCGTGGATATTAACATATATCCATACACACGCGCGCGCTCACACGCACAAGCACATGAATATCCACACGCACACGCAGACGCACCGCACGCGCACGCGGACGCGCATGCACACGCGACCGCGGACGCGCACACGCATGCTCACTCTCACGCTCACGCACACCTATACTGTGTTTTAAATAACAGTCGTGTCTCGGTCAAACGCACCAACTTTGTGAGTCTTGGAATTTGGCTAGACCAAATTGTAGGGTAGAACTTGTACTTTTTCATGGTTCTACTCGTTTTTCTATACACGCCGTATCTTAGGGGATATTTAAGTTTTTCTGACGACCCGATATTTAATGTTGATTCCCGTTTTGTGTAAGTCCCGATAGTTGAGTTTATCGCTTAAGGAATCAGTGCAAAGACCCTATAATGATATATCTTGGTTAAGTTGTGTGTGACCCGACAATCTTGTTACGTGCAGACTTTGTGTATAATTTGTGCTGTTGCCAGATGTTGTTAAGCTATACAACCTGATTGTCTGGCTCCAACTTAAAATTACTTTGCATTATCTTATCTTATAGGTTAACGTGCAACATTTATGTTTGAAAACAGTAATTTACGAAATTTTTTCGGATGTGTTCGAATACACGCTTATTTATGTAACTGAACCATTGGATTGGATCAAAATTTGGAATTATAGTAACTCGAACTTAAGTCACAAAATATGACTCCCGGTCAGTTGTAACGGGAGCTTTAAAAAAATCAAGATTTCGCACTAAATTATACGAGATTAGACAGTCAGTCGTATACAGGGAGTGACCACAGACAGTCGCGATAAGTAAGCGAACAGAAAGGGTCGCATAAAAAATAAGCGATCAGAATTCGCAGTGTAAGCGATATTGTATAGTCACGCTGCCCTATAAAGTGTTAAAATTACAAATATGAATTAATTAACGGTGATAGGGAAAATTACCTTCCTTATTAAAATAATAAAAAGTGACGTAATACGTGAAGATAACGCGTGTTGTATATCTCAGAACCGTAATCAATTGTGTTTAAATAGTGAACAATAAATATAATAGACAGTAATCGACCCAAATTGGGAAATAGAAGTATAAAGGGCAATAACTCGAATGTATTGATGTCTAAAAAGGGAACATTCGCGGGTGGTAAATAGCTTGCATCTTGTTGCGCAGGCTATTTGTAGTTAAAACTCTAGTGGAAATATATCGAACAATTATTTACTAAAATCATTACTTGATGAAGGGAAATTAGAAAGGTATTTAGCTACACAAAAGTATAAGGAAAGATAAGGTCAACCACAGAAAAACGGTGCCGGGGTGCCGGCAAGTGACATCATCTGAAGAGCAATTTCTAACCTATCTGAGGCCCCCTTTAGCGGACAAAAAACGCCAGCATTACATCATCAGTTGAATCGAAAATAAGTAAGAACCTTTTTGTTTGTGTTTGTGTTAAAACTTTTTGTGTTTGATTTCTCGAAACTTTACATTTGACTGTCACAATTAAGCGAACACCATACTTTAATTCTGATAAAGATTTTATTTGTTATATGTTAGTTTTAAGAAGGTTATTGTCGATTTAGGTTTGATTTTATAAATATTTGTAAACATATTGATGCATTTTCGTTCAGATTTTGAATTTGATTAAATGAGTATAACGTTTGATTTAATTTTATTGCTAAAGATTATTAATATCATAAGCTTACACAATTATTGAGTATATAAATGCAGAAAGAGGTCAACTCAATAGGAATCCAGATAAATAAATAAATCGAAATGAGCATAATTTTGGCCAATGATAACAGAAATCATTTCTTTATATTAACTTGAGCTAGCCGTTGCAACCAATTAAGAAAGAGGTTAGTAAACATAAAGCTTAAAATTCATTTACGCAAACCGAGATTAATTAGCAAGCAAAGTAAGAATTAACTAGTAAATGGTATCTTAATAAATTGAGCCCATTCAGTTATAACAAAACGTAATAAAAAATAATCATCTCAGGTATTAAATTTTATTCAGAAATGTTGGAATTATAAAAAAGTTTAAAAGAACTCGAATCTTATTCTTTGGATCGGGTTAAATAAACAAAAGTAGTATCTAAGAGTGCTATGCCCGTTGCACAGTTCGTATTGTTCTGGAACAGATATTCAATTGTGTTGTTTGAATTAGTGTGCAACACTTTGTTTCAAAAATACATTACAACTGTGTATAAAGCGTGTACATTCAAGAAGAGGTACCCAATCTTGGATTACATGTTATCAATTAAGTAAGAGATTTTCATTTTTATTATATAATTTTGAAATCTGTCAATGGTTACGTACTAAGATAAATTTAAATTTAAAATATGTTATAAAAGATTTATTTGATTAAAGAAATTAGTTCAGTGTCAGAACTTGATCATTGAATGATTATGCATGTATGTTTAACAGCTTTATGTAGGGCTATTATGTTGATAACATCATGTAAATATATTGCAAAGATTGTATTATCTAATTTCAAACTGCAGTAATATGAGTTTAGCCTTGTGATCATTTATTTGTGTTTATACAAAGTAAATACCATTATTACACTAAGTTCGTGGTATGGTCCAACTTAGATAATCGTTCTTTGATTTCAGCTATATGTGAATCGTGACGTTGACATCCTTATAAACCCATTATTTATTAGAGTGATCATTAAATAAAGTTAACAACAAAATTAGTTATTACCCATGGGAAGATAGATAGTTGAAATTACAAATTGATTCAGTAACTTCAATCAATTCAAGTTTGAAGTAATATTATGACTTATAGGTCAATGATAAATCAAATAAAGTTAAAAGGTTAAACAGAACGTTATATGAACCGATAGATTTAAGTGAATATGTAATATTATTATATCGTGTAAGGTTGCGATGACGCACCCTGCATGTAGGATGTTATAATGACGTGTATTACGTGTTTTGAGCACGAGTGTATTGAGTTTGAACGAATGATTGAATGAAAAAAAAAATTTTGTGTGTACGCATAATGTATGTGGGTGGGTGATACGCCACTGGAAATTTAGGAGAAATATAATTCTGTATGCAGATACGTCTATTATTTGAATGTTATAGAGACTTTGGTGTTGGAATAAATAGATTCTGAGGAATGTAAATGTGAAAAGAAATTTGTCGATGGGACGATAATGTTTGCTACTGTGTTGCTACTGTAAGAAATGGAATGTTAGAAGATAGAGGAGTAATCTTGACCGAAAGATGTAAGTGTATAAGTGTAGAATGTTTTAGAAAATATGTAGAGAAAGATTTGGTATGTTTAAGTGTTAATTTCAGAAAGTTTTCGTAATGTTGTGCAAGTTGTTTTGAGAATACGTGTATGTATATGGGATTTGCGACCTTAGACTGTACTTATTTTTGCAAATGTTGCGGAAGGAGATCGAGTGCAGGTGGGAGATAAGCGTTGAAAGTTGCGTAATGGTCCAGAGTGGCTACTGAATGAATGTGATGACGAAAAATGGCTTCTTCATGAAGTAATTCGAAAATTTGTAAGTAAGAACAAACATGGCGATGTATTGTAGTTATGAGCGTGGTTGTACAAATGGTAGTAACAGTCGGGACTATGAAATTTTGAATGAATACTATTGGAGAATATAGCGCGGAAGGAAGACATGTTTAAAGATCGATGGCTGAAGGTATAAATAGGAAAGTCAGAGATTGACGTAGAGTTAGTTAGTTAGTTAGCTTAAGTTTTGGTTGTCGGTGAGAGACGCGCGCGAGGTGATGTGTGGCATCAGAATGGGTTAAGTTGGAGTTGTATTTGTGAATAATATTGAAGGCAGTCATTGTTTAAACAACTGCGTAACCCGAAAGGGGATGAATCGTATAAGACATTCATAAATAAAACAATTAATTAAATTGAGATTGAAGATAAAATTAGTTTGTTTATTTTCAAGAAAGTAAAATGTGCATAAGCAGATTTATAGAAAAACATAACAGTTGTTATGTTAAAGTGTTGATGTGCGGCGCGTGTTCTTGTAACGATATTTAGTTAAAATTATTTATGGGACCACCTTTAAGTAAACGAAATTTTTGGTAGTAAATTAAGCCAATGTTAAGGTAATTTTATGTGACATTAAAAGTTTATTTGTGTAAGGAAGGGCTATATTGTCCTAAAGGTTGCTAGAAATTTTAAGAGGCAACCAAACGTGTGCAGATTATTACGTGTTATTGGACTATTTGTGAGTACAGAAAGGAATAAGTGTTTGTGGAATTGTGAAGTTTTTGTTTTGTGCCGTCAGGCAATTTAAGGAATACAAATGGACTACAAATAATTGATTTACGGGAAGAAAGAAGAAAGAAAAGCGTAGGATAAATGGACAATTTTAAGTAAGAATTATATTTAAGGACCTTGAAAATTCAGTTAAGCACGATTATCTCTTTGTTTAGTTCATTTGCGTAATGTTGGGTAATTATTAATTAGTTTAGAAGCGAAAAGATAATCGTTCTCAAGTTATGTTGTTTTGGGTTGTATAGTAGTAAGAATTTTTGCAGCTGAATTTGAGTGATAAATTTTATTTTGGAAGTTTTGCTGTACGAGGTATTCAAAAGTTCTTAATAACCTGGGTAGTACTAAATATATTTGAGTTTGAGTTGAATTGTTTTGAACGAGTGTTTGTTTTAGAACCCTCGTGTAAGAGTTTACTGAGTAAGCACAATCCTACTTTCCACAATCTAGTAGGGTTAATTAACATCCAGCCTAAGACAATTATTTTAGCAAAGTTTCGATTGAGGTGGCGCCTAGAGACATATTTTCCCGGACTGAGCTGTTTGAATTTAGGTGTAAGGTGTTTGAGCGTATTAATCATTCATTTTACTTATTATTTCGACCACGCCCATCTCCCTGTTAGCTGGCTTGGCAATCCACTTACATTAGTAAGCATACACGACGCCTAGTGCGGTTTGGACGTGTAAAAATCGGAGGATTTAAAAAAGCAAATTAAGAGGATTGTATTTACAGTTAGCGTATTATTGATAAATTCAATCTTCATATGAATATTAAATATTAATAACCTTCAGCAGAGTTCACTGTTGAATTTATATTTAAACTGGCTTACATAAACTGAAATTGAAAAACTAGATTCACAATTCAAATGAACCGCATTACCTGAAGTCAACAGAGTTGAGTTTCTATTAACATTCGTATATGATTGTATCGATAACTGATATTTTAAATACGTTTTGAGCTACCTGAAAGTAAAATTCAGATTTATTAACTTTTTTGTTATTTGTCAAAATGTAAACAATCCAAATTGAATGTAGATTATAATTACACTATAATCATACATTAAAGAGCTATACTGAGTAAATTATAATTTTTAACTTATTCAATACATTATAAATTTGTCGCCAAATTAAATGCACTGCTTAAGTCTTAATTTTTTTTTGAATTGTGAAGATTAGTTATTTTTCTTTGTACTCTGCCAATAAAAACCGTAATTAAGTCCGTAAATTGATTAAGTATTCACCGTTGAATATTGATAAGAGTAAAATTAAGTAATTTATTGACTCCTAATGAAGGTCAAACAATTATAGTGCAAAAGTTAGTTCTTCAAAATAAATTCATTTATGTTGAGCAGAAATTAAAAAGGTCCAAGAGATTGCCGTCAATTGTAAACAGAGATTTTTCTTTGGTTCAAAATTAAAACTTATCAAGTACTATTAATAAGTTACACCGTTAATATAAATGCAAGTTCTCTTTTTGTTATTCCGAAATTAAAACTTGATAAGTAGTAATTCAGATTATATTCAAACGCACATGATAAATGAAAATTACCTTTAAAACCTTTTATATTAGTATTAGAGATAAAAACCAGAATATTCAAGCAGACTTTAAAATCCGAACAATCTAATTAAGAGAGTTTTAAATTAATAAATACAAGTAATAATTAACACCGTCCTTATAAATTAGTTAATTTATTTAGTGAAAATTGCATTGTTAAATAACATTTTCGATATAAATAATTAAAGTTAAATCTGAAATACTTTTTATGAATTCCAATTACATTGAAAAGAATGTATCTAATCTTTTTACTATTGTATAAAATTTTGTATATTTAAATAACGCGAACACCGACAGATGTGTCAAACAGTAACCAGCTTCTGAAATTGCGTGATTTCGAGTTGATATAAGTGTTATTAATTAATTAAACCGTTAGATAGAATGAGTATTTTTAGTTAATAGAAACGCGCAGGATTTCATATCAATCGTTCTGCTATTTCACAAATAGTAATTTTAGCACGAAGAAAGAAATATTAATTCAGTAGTTGATTTAACATCAATTAAAACAAATTGTTACGCTGTCGCCTCATCGTTAAATTTATGGAATTTCCAGCCGTTCCCCTCTTTTAAATATCGTACTCTATATTGCTACACCTGGGAGCGTAGTTAATTAAGTTGATGGATTTTTTAGGTTTAACCACCAAGCCTGACATCCTAATCTCAGGACAGGTTAATAGTTAAGCTCGGAATAATACAACCCAAGTAAATTAAACATATATTAAGCAAAAATAAAACAAATATAAACGACTTACAAATAGAACAACCTGTATACTACTGCCTTACAATTGATCGACTTCGATTCTTGTTTAGGTTTTGACTAACTACTTTCTTATTACCAGACGTATTTATACCCTTAAGTATCTTACGTTATTCCTGTGTAGTTTCTTCGCTACCCTTCGGATATTTCCTGTTGGGAATCATCCCAAAAGGAAACTCTCACGGACTTACTGATTAGTAATCGACTTTTATCTACTAATTGACAGCGTGTTAGAAAAATCTTAAAGCCACAAAACCAACATTTAGCATTGATATTCCCTCGTGTGTACTGATATGAATTTTGTGATTAACTATACAGAGGATATTATTCATTTGATAATAAAACTTGCAATTTCTGAAAATAGTGAATTGCGTTTATATATTTTTTTAAGCCTTTTATAACATTTGCAGCCGCTAATTAATCACTTCTCCTCAAGTGATGCAGGAATCCGTCGTACTTTAGGGTTTACAAAAATTATGTGGATGAGACCAAGGAAAGAGAAATTTCTATTATTCGTCCATCCTGTATATGAATTAATACTAAAATATACTGTATATAGCTAAGTACTTATATAACATAGAAAGAGTATGATTATTTCTTATCGTCGCGGGTTTGTGGTTGATAGAATTACTTTACTGTAATGTTTTACCGTTTGGATCACGCAAAATGTTCAAAAAATTGTTAATTAAGAATGTTTAAAGTTCTGCCCATTTTAACATATTGTGCGTCATCTTCTATACTAGGTGATTTTTTTAATAATTGTACGTAATGTGGCACTGGTGTGATCACAGGTAAACGGGGTTTACTTATAGGTTCCAGATAATCATTTCCGGGTTTTACGAACTTTCGCGGTAAGGGTGGAGTAAGAAGTCCAACGCATCGTGGTAATTCTAGACGGTGTATTGACGGTCGTGTTGAATTTTTGCTTCTCTGGAGCGGTTGATTAACCGTTTTTCTTAGATGGAAATAGAGACCAGCGAGTAAACCAATTATTACAACAACTAAGTAGCTCGCTATAAAAATGTAAGTTGTATTTGACGTATTTTCACTAGGACTTTGATTTTGTCAGTGTCAAACTCTGATACTGGGCTCTTCCAGCGTGAAAGGTTTAGAGCATTAAACGTTCTCCACCTTGCTGAGACAATTGGATGTTGTGAGAACGAGACAAATTTGTCAATATATGGATATTTGGGATAATTGGTTTTGCTGTCGTCTTCAAAATAACAATTGCATGGTACAGCTATTAAAGTGAACCAATGTTGCGAGGTACCCGCAGTGGATGTGACAAACTCTTGAAAATTGCTTGAAGGATCCACCAATTAAAACTTGCTTGATGCAGGATATACCGAGTGTTTGGTCACTATAACTGTCTTGCACAAAATACAGTTCCTCTTGTACCGTATTACAGTTTGAAGTCAATATGGTCCATGTAGTATTATAGTTCACTACTGTTACTGTCACTGAACACGTATAGTTGTCACCCAGATGTTAGCACTTTTTCCATCTGAAGTCCTTGACACCCGATCAAGAACAGATTCTTAGATATAATACACTCGACTAAAGGTAGTATATAATATTGTGAAATCGCACTTAAAGCTAAGATATAATTGAAACCTTTAACTTGTTTACTAATTATAGACAAAATTAATTCTAACTTATCTAATGGTACAGTGTTAATTGTAATTTCTTTGCTTGACACATGTTAATTAGGCTTCTGATTGTTTCAGAATGCACGATTCATTCTAATTGTACGTAATTCATTAAACTAGGATCAATACAACTTATGTTTGGAAAAATGTTTCGAAACATGATGCGGATAATCGAGATCTTGTGTCATAATATGATGTTTCCTTCGCTCTAAAAGTAAATTGATTTCTTGATCTGCAGAGAACATTATCTTAACATGGTTACGGGTAGCCAGCTGATAGTCAAATAGCTCGCCATCATCGACTAATTTTTTTTCATTTTAGAGTTTTTTATGTGTACTATCTTCTACATTATAAGTATAGTCACCTACTTTGTTTATCATTGAACACAGGTAACTATGTTTCTTGCAAAATATTTCTTTACATTTCATTTTATCCAATAAGCTTTGAGGTTGTTGTATTCGAAATATTACCTGTCTTGTGGTTTGATACAATGTGATATTAGGTAATCTTTCGACCTAAATTCCATATGTTATTTTAATCGATTTGACCTTAACAATGAAAGTAGTTAGTCAAAACCTGAACAAGAATCGAAGTCGATCAATTGTAAAGCAGTAATGTACAATATGTTCCATTTGATAACAAGACACAATTTTTAATAATATTTATTTGCGTTTATATATTTTTTTACGCCTTTTATGATATTATAGGTACATGCTTTTACCAAAATGATTATCTTTTCGTTCTCAGTGCGTTACTTACAGACGAAGCTAAAGTTTACCGATGAGTATGAGGTAAAGAGTAGTTTAGCGATTGATTAATCTAATTAAACTTAATAAAGACTCGCTCTGTAATTAAGTTCGAAATTTACTAATTTATTTCGATAAGTAGCAAGGAAATTACTTTGCTACCGAGCACCGTTTTGCTTGAACCGTAATCATTGAAATTTGAATAATTAATAGGGTTCATATTTATTAAGAATCATTCGTTTTCAGCCATCACTGGTGCAAGAATTTTGTTTGTTAAAGTGACCTGTGACTTTTGTCAACTACCGTATCCTCTTTCCGCCCGTTCTAATTGAGTTTTAGTACATCTTCTATCATAAGGATTAGACCCTGAATTTTATCCTCCACTGGAAAACCCGACGCAGCCGTTTGGAAAACCATAGATGTTCAGAAGTGGACCTGAACCATAGCTTATCTTTGGGTGGCGCCCGAATCCGTTTTGCAATCCCTAGAGCAAACGACCGCTGTCCGTAAAGGGTACAGGAACGTTATATAATAGCAACTACCGTAACATAATTTTCTTTGAACAAAACTAATTTTTTTTCCAAACAAGTCTTAATTTTTGTGTAGGACTTCGTTGAGGGCAAGCTTCACTGGCCACCACCGAAAATCCGCTATAAAAATTGACGCCCGAGCAGCTAATCATATTTTGCCGTAGACTATTAATTTTTTCTGAAGATATTCGATATAGAAGGAATTGTAGACAATTTGTTGACCAAAACTGCTGGGGAAACCGAAGACCGAAGAGTAGGATGGATATACCGACTAAGTACATAACATTTGGACTGTTGCCGACAGGAACCGTAAATGACCTGCGCCGAAAGATCTCCACTTACATTAGAGAGGACAAACGCTCCCCTCTACCGCAGATGAAAAGCCAGCCTTCAACAATCCCTACTATTAGTTACAATACCGAGATATATTATAATTCCAGAATTGCACTTGTGCTATCCGACACCTATTTAAATGTGACCAGTGTTAAACAATATGAAATTATTTAAATAATAAAATGTTTTATTCAACAGGTAATAATAATAATCCAACTGTAACCACTACAACACCGTCAAATTATAGTTATAATCCACAACCGAATATAAGAGTGAAGGATTCATTTAGGTGTGTGAGGTGAGGTGAGGTCAGTGATAGCTATAAGATGTTAGGGGCACTTCCGGAAATCCTTATCGATAACGCAGTTTTATGGTTTAGAAATAATAAATCTGATTGGGAAAATTACGATTATTTTGTTACCGATTTTCAAGCATTTCATTTTCCGGTTGATTGCATCAATTTGCACTTCTTAATTAACGATTGCAAGCAATTACCTTCCGAAAGTGCCAATGACTACTTCACCAGGTTACGAACGCTCAATTGAAGATCAGGGGAATATAATAGGGATAAACAACTTCTTTGGTTATGCAAAAATTTATTAACGTCGTATAAATTATCAATGAAGAAAACCGAAGCTTGTTCTGTAAATAAGCTTTTAAAATTGTGTAAAGATTTTCAAGCATTACAGCAAGAATTTTCAAATTTAAATGTAGGAAATTTTAATGTGCCATTTAATAATAATTCTGAAATTATAAATGAGAGAAACTCGTACAGACAGTTAAGTAAGACCAACCCATTTAAAGCACGCCCATATATAAATACAAATTATTTCCATAATACACACCCAGCTGGTAGTGTAGTGGTGACACGATCTGCTTAGCATTCGGGAGGTAATGGGTTCGATTCCCGTTACCGTCTACCTTGTGTGAGGTTTTTTCAGGGGGTTTTCCTCATACACATGTGGCGGCATGGTCACTGCGTATATGCACACCATGTGCGGCTACTTAGGCGAATGCTGGGGTAGTACTTTCCCCCTCAGAATCCTAACTCTGTTCCTTCCGATCCTATCCTGACCACACCTATCCTTAACCCCACCATGCATATATACGTAATGTATGTATGTATGCTGGGAATCCATGATTGTGGCTAAAGGAGCTCGGGAAGCTCGAGCAGCCCGCCCTCCCCCTTGGGGAGGGAATGAAATGCGTTGACTTTTACTTTTCCTTTTCCATAATACACCGAATACGTTCTGTGACCCTGATACAAATTTCAATACACCGAAGACAAACCACTTTATGCATGTAAATAAAAATCTGAATAAAAATAGTAATAACTATTATGGAAATTTAAAAACGAACCGTAATAATAATAACCAAAATTTCACTGTAGATGTACTGTAAAATTTTAATTATCAGACCGTAATGCAGGACAAAGTTTTCAATAAAACGCAAGCAGAGTAAATTTTAATAATGCAAGACGTGAAAATTACAATCATAGCTGCCTGCAACAAAAATTACAGGAGCGCTGTCAAACAAGTTCCAATCAAAAATCAAAATTATGGGCAACCGCAAAATAAACAAAACCAAACACAAAATTTTAATAAACACGCAGCAATAAACAATTATAACCGTCCACAATGTAGCAACACTAATAATAAAATTCTTAAATCTTCACCGTCATGCAATAAAAATGAAAACCGGCCGCAAAATTATAGCACTACTTATACACCTCAAAATAATTTAACTCAAAACAATGGAATAAAATGTTGGAAATGCAATAAATTTGGTGACCTCCGTTCACATTGCTTGTATTATTTTATTCTCGCTGTGGAAAATTAGGTACTATGTCCCGAAACTGTCACTGTTAAAATTAAAAAAAAAACACTTTCCGAAGTTTCAATAAAAAGGGGCGAAACTTCAAAAATTATTTCAAAAACTAAACAAAAAATCCCTTTAATCTCCGTCCGTTCATAAACACTGAAGTAAAAAATAAAAATTTTATTGCTTTAGTAGACACCGGCACAACAATTACATTCATAAGTGATACAGTAGCTAATATGTTATCTCAAGGAGCTTAATTACCTAAATTTGTGAAGGCTACCGGAATAAATAGCCAAACCGTAGAAATTAGACAAGCTTTTTATACCGAATTTAAAATTTTTAATACCAAAGTTCGTCATCTAGCTCATCATGTTCCAACTTTGGGACATGAAGTGTTATTTAATTTGCTCTTTAATATGAAATCAGGAAATCTGTTTTTAGAAAATAAAATTGTACCTCGAGCGGGTGTGAAACCGCACCAGCTTCTTTCATTCAGTGCTCAGCCTTAAGCTGTTTAACTGAAACCGAACTTACCAAATTAAATTCATTTTTATAAACAGAATTAGCCCAATTCCAAAGAATATAAAACACCACCAATTTAAATGAACATTAAATCCGCCTCACGGATTACACACCGATAAAACAAACCCAAAAATCCAAGGCTTAATGAACGTTGAATTAGATCGTATGCTAGCAGAAGGTATTGTTGAACCGTCAGATAGCTCATATTCGACTCCCGTGGTGTTAGTTAAGAAAAGAGACGGAAAACTGAGATTTTGCATTGATTTCCGAAAAATAGACATTCCTATTAAAGATGAGTACCCTCTCCCGTTTATAAATCATATCCTAGATAACTTATGTCGAGCCAAGTACATATCCAGTATCGATTTAAAAGATGGATACTGGCAAATACCGTTAACGGAACAGTCGAAAGAAATTACTGTTTTACATTACCGACAAAGAGACTATTTGATTTTAGAATTATGCCTTTTGGTTTACACTCTGCCCCTGCTACGTTTCAAAGGTTGCTAGACCGTATTATCGGACCTGAGCTCGATCCGTATGCATTTGCATATCAGACGATATAATCGTTCTAGGAGAATCTTCCTCTGAACATTTAAAAAATTTAAGAAAAGTTTTTCGCCGCAAATTGCGAGTTCTGTCGCATGTCTCTAGAATATTTAGGGCATGTAAACCGACCCTGAAGGAAACGAAAGGGTCACGTATTTCATTCCCTTCCACGAGCTCCTTCAGCCACAATCATGGATTCCCAGCATACATACGTACATTACGTATGTATGTATGGTAGGATTAAAGATGAGTGTGGTCAGGATAGGATCGGAAGGAACGGAGTTAAGGTTATGAGGGGGAAGATACTACCCGAGCACTAGCCTAAGCAGTTGCACATGGTTTGCATATATGCAGTGACCATACCGCTACATGTGTATGAGGAAAACCCCCTAAAAAAACCTCATACAAGGTAACGGTAACGTGAATCGAACCAATTACCTCCCTGATTAGCGATCGTGTCACCACTACTCTACCCCGATAAAATTGCTGCTGGACAGCAAATGGGACGACCCCACAATATAAAACACTGCGACAGTACCTTGGTGTCTGTTCGTGGTTTCGACGTTTTGTCGAAAAACTTTTCATCGTTAACAAAACTATTACATAAAAATGTACGATGGCACTGGAAAGACGATCAAGAAACCGCTTTTAATCCATTAAAAACCGCCCTTACAAATGCACCGATGCGTTTTATTTATTTATTTATCCTTTTATTTTACAAACCGACGCATCTGAAATAGGACTGGGAGCCGCTTTAATTCAAATAATAACTAATACCGAAAAGGTAGCAGAACGTTAAACCCAGCAGAAAAAAATTATTCCGTTACCGAAAAAGAATGTCTTAATATTGTATGGTCTATTAAAAAATTTAAATCTTATTTAGAGGGCTACCGTTTCACAATTTTAACCGATCATCAGTCACTTAAGTGGTCGAATTTAATAAAATCAACTTCTGGTCGTTTGGCCATATGAGGGATGTATTTACAGCATTATGATTAAGAAATTAAATACCGAAAAGGAGCGCTTAATAAGGTAGCTGATGCATTATCTCGCAATCCACTACCGGCGAAAACTAATGAGGTCATTTTCATATAAACGGTTTTAAATAGGAGTTAGACAGCGAAGCTTGGAACTGATGTATTCCAACCGCAGATCGTATTCAAATTATTAGAGAAAATCGTAATTGACCAACCACTGGCCACTTAGGTATCACGAAAACTACAAACCGAATTTTAAATTTTTATTGTTGACCCAGAATGGTAAAAGATATTGAAGAATATGTCCGTAAATGTGACTCTTGTCAAAAATATAAAATTTCACAATTACAAACCGCAGGCAAAATGAATATGTACCCAAATTATACACCGTGGAACATCATAAGCACAGATTTAGTAGGCCCATTACACTGTTCAATAAAAGGTCACCAATACTTGGTGGTTTTCCAACACAGATTCACAAACTGGGCCTGCGCCAAAGGAATAGTAAACCAACCGCTGCCGTTGTAAGCAAAGTCCTATATGACGAGTAATATTGAAATTTGGTACGCCGCGAATAATAATAACTGATAATGGAACTCAATATGACAACAGAATATCTAAAAATCATTGTCAGACTTGGGAATTGTCCACCGTTTTACTCCTGCTTGTGCGCTCCAGACAGGCCCGTTGAAGCGTGTTGGTCTACTTTTGAAAGCTATAATTGCGCAATTCTGTGAAAATAAACACCGACTTTGGGACAAACATATCAATGAGTTTACATTCGCAATAAATAGCGTCGTTCAGGGAAGCACAAGATTTTTTGCATTTTTAAATTTTGGCCGCGAATTAAAACATCCGTAAAAATGAAAACATCTCGAATGAAAATGTGGGTATAAACCGTACCGATATAATTAAATATAATGCCCGTTTAGAACAGCTTCAAGAAATATTTAACCTAGTCCGTAAGAATTTATCTAAATCATTTGATTCACAGGTAAAACGTTACAACATGACAAGGCGACAGTGGAGACCGAGCCGAGTGCTGCACAAGCAACACCCGTCCTCAAACGCACCGTTAGGTATTGCCAGAAAACTGGCACCGAAATTTTTAGGTCCGTATGTAACAATAAAGGTAGTATCTCCAGTAGTATTTAACCTAAAGGATCCCGCAACAAATCAAAAGATCAACAGAATCCGTACCACGTCAATTACATATCAAATATGTAAGAACCCTTTTTGAGTTGTATTAAAATATACCTTTATTTAAGGTCTTTCATTCGTTCTGTTACAAATATAAGAAAAATTTTAATTATTGAAATATAGGTATGTGGTGGGCAACTTAATTTGCATATCTTTTTAGGGGTTTATAATGCCTATCTTCTTAATGGTTTATACTACCCTTCAAATTATTTTTCTGCTCAAATACGTTTGCGCAATACGTCATAGTTGACTAAATTCCTTGCGCAAATCCTTTCGCGTACGACTACATGGTCTAACTTCCAAAGCATCCATTTTTCACTTCCTGATGAATGTTAAGAGAAGCAGAAAGTTTTTTTTGGGTTTCCCCTAACTTTGTGTGAAAGTGCCATTAATTTTCAGGCACTTTTTTTTTACTGTTACTTTAACTTTTACTTTTACCGCTTTGGATTACGCATTTAATTTTACTGTTGCGTACGCTTTCATTTTATGATTGCAAATTTTATTGGAAAATTTCAAGATAATGCAATAAATATTGGTTTATTCAATTTCAAGAAGACAATTTATAAGAAATATAATTCCATTTTGGGCGTGGCTTACAACGTAAAGCATTATTGTGGCAAAGATGGCATCACCTCAGTTGAAATTTCCGTAATCATTTAGATACCAGAGGTTATTAAAAAATTTGTGTACAAAATTTTACAAACAGGTATTTATGTAATGAATTTTTAGTATAAGACTAGAATTTTAAGATATATTTTATTTAACTATATCATATTAACTGTTAATAAACATAGTTGTATATTTTTTATTTATTTACATTTTGATAAAATTTTTAGTGTAGAACTCGGTTTAGGTATTCCGGGCATTATTAAAAATAACTTGGCGTCCGAGATCATTTTATTAGTGTTACATTGCAATTTTTTATATTTATATTTAAGTGGTAATCAAGCTAATCCGAAGACTGGCCCTATATTAATCTTCCGGCATTATTTGTGGTGAATGGTTAGTATCTCCTGTTAGTTTAACGATTTGTATTTTTGGAGAACTTTTTACTCTTATTTCTTTATTATATATTAAATTATATTTTATACGATTACCATTTACACCACCTATTTTATAAATTAAGTATTCTGAATTGCAAATAAATAATTATGCTTTAGATACCGTCACCGTTCCGCATAAAATAACTACAGTTTGGTAAGTACCGTCAGCAGTGTAGCAGGTAAAGTACTCCATCCGACCGTACGCCAGAGTACTTTAACCTCAAGGATGCGCCCTTGCACTTAGCGAGCAATGAGATCATCCTTAGGGGTGACTCATGTCCCTTTATCTACCCTTAGCCTTACCGTCCTCCAAACCAACCGTTTAGTTTAAGTTTAGATATAAGTCAAATATTAACATGTAGATAGAAATCCGAACGAATTGGGAAAGCCCGAACTACAAGTAAGATGATAACAAAAAGCAATGTACCAAGTTGACACCGTAATTAATTTCCGCTCTGCATTATAAGTTGTGTAAGTTGTTTAAATTATATCATCCAAAATCTCTATTCATCCACCGTCAAATTCAGACATAAATGTTTCCGAAAAAAAATGACTTCACCGTAATCATACATCTTATATTACCGTCTTAATTTAAAAAAATATATATATTTTCTAGTTAATAGCGCGTTTTTGTTAGAATAACAAATTAACCACCGAAACCCGTTACAAAAATTTAACAGTTAGATGCAAGTAAATTAATTTTATTTTATTAGAAAATTAAATCTGTTACATTACAACTATAACTTAACGTTAATCATATAGAGGTAGGAAAAGTAGTTTTTTTGCAAAGAATTCAGTTTTATTTATTTTCTTAGATAAAAAAAGCGTTTTAGGATCAGTAGTTTATTTTTTATTAGAAAAACTTCAGTCTCAATTATTTTGTAGATTTAAGACCGTCCTTTAATGGAAGTAATCCAGCATTTTTTACAATTATGTAAAAGTGAATGGCGCCTAACGAATTCTTACTGAGTATAGCTATGGATATATCTCTGCCTCCCTTACGACACGATAAAGAAAAGAGCTCTCAATCTACAGCAAGTTTCGGAAGTAATGTAACTTTGCTGACCTAGACGGCGGTGCAAACTATTTCTACACAGAACTTGCTCTTTTTTATATAAATTTTTTTGACAAAAACATTTTCTAGCACTGATTTCAAAATGTGAATGTAAACGCTGGTTCTACCTAAACTACTTTTAACATTAAATTGGAAACCGATTCTAGAGTTACCTACTATACTTGGAAATGAATGTGAAATCCTTCGTTGATTCTTTTTAAGGTCGTTCTATCAGAGGACAGTTTAACGCGTTGACCATTGCTTCCAAAGTTTGTTTATAGAACCTGTCTCTAGAGGACAGAAGACTTTCAGAACACCAACAACAACAAAGGATTCCAGCGAAACGACCATCTTAACTGTAAACATGCAAAATAAAGTTATTGGCGTATCTACGTATCGCCCATTATTATTGATTTTTTAATGAATACAATATTGAGAGTAAGACCTCATCAATTTTAATTGCTAATCGTACAATTAACATCGTCTTAAGCTTCTAATTACGTATCACGTATTAGGATACATAGGAAAAACCTATAAACGTATAAATAAATAAATCCGGTATATAAACACATCACAAGGCAGAAATAACGTTGCATGGTTGCAAGATTCAAAGGTACGTTAAATTGCGCCCTCCCTACTTTGTATTTATTAATGATTGTTTACGTTACGCCTCTTTTGAACTCCCTCGCACTTCATGTCTTTTCTTTTGCACCACTCTGAAAGTCATGAACACATTTCGTTTTCTAACCCTACACCTCCACTTTAATAAAATTAAGTTTTTCTTTGTACTTTCCGATTCGACTTGTATTGCATCGTTATTGCGCTTGCTAACAAATGTCCGGTAATCGATTGCGAAGATTATAAACTCGGCCCCCCCTTTTAATTATTAAACGTTTTTATGTTGGTGAATTGCACTCGTTCTTCGTCCACATTCTTTTTTTTTACACTGTTCAGGTTGATACATTTTGGACAAAAAATTTGATTGCATTCTCTAACACTGTTAGAGTAATTCAAATTTAAACCAAATGCAGTAACATGCACCTTATAACTTAACTTAACCTTCACGTCATTCCCTTGCGAGGTAGGCAAAACAATCCCTGCCTCTTATTTATTTTTCATTCACAATCTTTCTCTATGCCTTCCTATTTCTGTATACCTCCCTAGCTTCCGCAGGGTTTATACATTGTCTCTGCCATGCCCTTTTATTTTTAAAACTCCTTATCTTTCTTTCCTTTATCATGCATTCTACTGCATTCAGACAAGTTTTACGCGGCCTACCAGACCCGGCCTTTCCTCTAACCTCACTCACATATATTAGTTTCGTTAATCTTGCGTTGTTCATTCTCTCAATGTGACCAAACCAACGTAATGTACTACTTTAATATCTATCCATCATGGTGTTTTCCTCGCCACACTACGTCATTATGCATTCATTCTTTATCTTGTCCCTTCTCGTTTTACCATACGCGCTTCTCAGGAATCTCATACCCACGGCGTTTATTTTCCTTTCGTGCTTTTTTTTGACATACCCATGTCTCACTTCCATACAGTACTGATGGGACAAACACGCCATTATAGATTGATCGTTTCGCAGCTAGACTCATGCTTTCGTTTCTCATTATCGTCCACATGCTTCCAATCACTTTCCTTCCTGCAATGACCCTTCGTCCAATTCTGCCTTCCATTGTACCATCTGCAGTAAACATTCTACCCAGATATACCAACTCGTCCACTTGCTCCACAATTTCATCTTGGAGGGTAAATACTCTATTCTCCTTTCCACCTTCCCGTAATCTTAGTTTTGTTTACGTTTACCTTTAAGTCCATGTTCTCATAGACTGTATCAAACTTCCTCAGAGCGGTTTGTAGCTGATCCGCGCTGTCACTTAATAAGACTGTGTCATCTGCATACACCAGAAGTCGTACATCTACGTCACCAACCATTACACCATTTGTATCGGTACATGCTTGTTTAACACATTTATCCATGTATACATTGAACAACCACGGTGACACCACTCCTTGCTCAATATTAAAGTAGTCACTCATACCTCCTCTCGCCCTAACACATGCCCGACTACCGCCCTTATTCCATTTATTAGACCTTTATTTACGCCATATTCATTTAATATTTACCGCAGCTTCTCCCTATTCATTCTCTCGTATGGTTTCTCCAAATCTACAAACGCACAGTACAGCTTCCTTTTTACCCTTAAACACTTTTCGATTACCTGCTGGAGAGCAACCATCTGATCGGCACATCCTCTCCCTAGCATGAAGCCACCCTGCTCATACCAAATCTCAGTTGGTGTAGTTTCTCGTACTCTATCAATCAGAATTCTTTCAAATACTTTATCAGGCACGCTGATTAAACTTATTCACTCATGCAGTTCTTGCAATCACCCTTGTTCCCCTTACCTGTGTACAGTGGTACAATGATCGCGCTCTTCCAATCCCTCGGCACTATTCCACACATAAGGCATACACTGAATAATGCACACAATCTTCGTATAAGTTTTACACCCCCATAGTTAAGCATTTCACCAGTGATTTTATCTACGCCTGCTCCCTTGCCGTTTTTCAACCTTGCTACCGTTTTCTCCACCTACCTACATTCTCCTTATTTAACCATGCAGTCTTATTTTCCACACTACTGTACACCTTTCTGAAATATTCTTGCCAGCATTTTCTCACTTCACATCGTCCCATACTATTTCGTTGCTCGTATTCATCACTCCTGCAGAGTTCTGTTTTGGGCCAAGTTTTGCATTTTTGACCCATTTCCCGATGAGTTTCTGTTTCCCTCAAAATCATTCTGCATTTACTCTCCTTACACAGCCATCACTTCCTCTTTACTTATTCTCACTGCCTCCTTCGCTTCTTTGTTTCTTAATCTGTACGCCTCATACAACCGCTTTTCCTCATTCTCATTTTTTGCAACAATCATTGCCATGTACGCATCTTTTTTCTTACATAATGCCTTTTTTACCGACTTATTCCACCAAGCACGTTTTTTCTGTCTACCTACAGTCGCCCTTCCACATATCCGCACGGCAAAATTGACAACACAGTTTTTCAAGCTTATCCATGCACTTTCAACGTCAGTGTTTTTTATTTGTTCGTTCCACACTGTTTCATTCGCATTCAATTCTTTACTCATAGCATCTGCATATTTCGTTCTCACACCATTACCCACTAGTTTACCTGCCCTAATTCTGGACGTTCGCACTACGTTTGCTTTCCTTTCCCAGAAAATGGTCCGATCTACACTCCGATCCGCTCATTACTTTTATGTCTTTCACCAGGTTTCTAAGCCGTTCATCATACACTATCAAGTCTATCACACTGTTAGATTTACCTCTTTGCCATGTATACATGCACATTTTTATGTTTAAAATACGTATTGGATACAAGCAGGCTTCTCTCCACATAGATGTTCACCAGGCGTTCACTTTTCTCATTGACTCTTTGGTCTTCGAACTTTCCTAGAACGCATTCAGTATGTTCTTTCTGTACACCTACCCATCCGTACATATCCCCACTATCATCACTCTTTTGTTTGGCTTACGTACGTTCAACACGTTCTCTACTTCATTCCAGAAGTTGTCACGCTCCTGGTCTGTTGCTGCATTCACTGGTGCATAGCATGCAATAAGAAACATTCTTCGAAACTGCTCTGTCATTCTAACCCATATTACCCGGGGAGATACAAATTCGTACTGTTTAACACATCTTTTCGCTCTTTCATTTAGAGTCACTCCAACTTCTTTGCGCCATGCACTTCAGTCTCAACTCTTGACCATAGTGCTAGGCTGCCATCCTCCATTTCCACAGCATCCTTTCCATTGCGCTTTGTCTCCGTATACACAGAATATAAAGGTGTCTTTCGTACATTACATTCGCAATTTCAAATTCTTTACCATGCATGCCTGTAACATTCCACGTACCTACTCGCTGTTTATTCCTTGCACAGACGTCAGCAACGGGACCTGTCTGTTTCGACATTGACCGCCCCTTGTAGCCATGTCGATCCGAGGCAATAGTACTATTCTCTTAAGTAATACCATAGCGAGTAGACCAGTTACTGGCTAAATCGATATAGCATTCCCTACTACCGGACAGTTATTTGTCTACTACCTCGACCCGTGAGGAAGTCAGAGGTAGAAATATAGACAGAGGCAAAAAAGATATAAATAATAGGGTGTATACTTACTGTATAGACATCTAAATGTACATATATACATGTACATTTTTTACTTACATACCCTTCAATCACATTCCTGGCTCTCACGCCTGCCACCGGATGCTGTTATTTATTTGCGACCAAATGATTCAATTATTTCTAATTTAAATATCCGAGTTATAGTTATTTCTTTGTTATTTAATTTAATATTTATTTATCAAATCTGTTTTATTATTGTCGCGAAATGTGACAACTTAAACGTTTCCATCCTCTAAGTTTCTTTTTTTTTATTCAATTGAAGGGTAACAACAAATAACGATAGTGGTCCCGTTAGCTCTCCTGACATTTATTGTATACTTTTACGAATCATTAATTACAATTAAGATCAAACATAGTAACAAAGGTAAAAGTTAGCTTACATTTTGAATTTGCAGTCAAGGAACAATATTGTATAAGACAATATGCAACACACTGTTATAATTAAACTTAGAATCACATATAGTACCAAAAACAAAAATTGGATCAACCTTCAAATTTGAAAACAAAGAGAAAAAAAATATTCAAAAACTTACCACTTAATACGGATCTGCCCTGTATGGTCGCCTTTTAATCTTTTATTTACAACTTGGCCATTAGTAGGGTTCAACGAATGTGATCGCCTTGTCACCAGATGCTAATAATTTTTGGCTTTACGTAAACATGTAAAAGGGCCATATGCAACTGTATTACATCACGATTCATTACCGGCGACTCCCATGTGTACCCGATAAAAGGGGATTCCTTAGGTATTAGTTTTAATTATTAGTCGGTTGTTATTTAATTGTAGTTGAAGTTGGTTGATTTTAAAAATAAATGAACTATAACTTGGCAACTCAAATTATTAAATTCACTAAAACTAAATTAAATCCAAACATGTTTAAGCTTAATTAAATCAAAGAAAACATACTCGTTGGTTACGAAACAACCTGGTCCTGTCGATGAGTCGAAGATCGACCTAAGATCTCAAACATTGGTCAATTCGAGCAACGGATGATCCTGAAATCTAGGGATAAGTCCAAAACATCTAAGTTACATTTGCAGATATCCAAACATCGAGGCGTTGAAGTTAAGGTCAGATATTGCTTATTTATAAATTCTCTGTATGTCCCCATTGTCTTGCATGTAGAGTGTACATCAGCTAATTATTTAACTATTCATTATCAAATCGCGTTAAATTAATTTGGTAAATTTGAGTAAATTTTTAACAAAAATGACCGATCAATTACAAGCTTTAATAAAGGCTCGTGGTCACATCAAAACGGTAGTAACTAAATTTAAAGCATACTGCGATTCGTTGAGCGAAAATAGTAACGTAACGGAAACGCGACTTAGAGTAGCAAAATTCGAAAAAAATTGGGACGAATTTAATACAATTCAAAATAAAATTTAAGATTTAGATAAATCCGACTAGATTTATTCGAAAAATATTTTGAACTCACGGCTAAATGTGAGGATTTTATTCGCCAGCGTTCGACAAATTCTGATGTAAATATGAGTATGTCAACTTCACTACTAAATCAATCGCCACAGCCGGCAATTCACTTACCGTGATTAACTTTACCTCAATTTTCAGGTCAGTATCAACTGTAGATTTCATTTTTGGAACGTTTAATTCGTTAATTCATATTGACTGTAAATTAAATAATATTAAAAAATTCCACTATTTGAAATCTTGTGTAAAAAATGAAGCAGCTGCTTTGATCCAGGTCCTCGGAATGTAGCAGGATAATTATTTAATTGCTATAGAATTATTGAAAGAAAGGTACGAAAACAAACTGTAACAAACTTCGAACGTGTTGTTAAAAATACACCTCTATGTAGGCAACTTAACGTGCATTTCGTGCAGCGTGTTGCATAAAAGCTGCATATCGTTTGGACATTCAGTTTCAGACATGTTCATGCGCAAAGACTACTTTAGCGATGCTTCGTGGATGATATTTTTAAGGTGGATGTAAGCATCTATTATTGCTTTGTTAATTCTTTTAAAAAAGTGCTATACAATTTATATGGTAAGTTATTTATAAAAGTAAGTTATATAAAAGTATGAGACGTTTGCTCTTTCCAGGCACTTTTATTTTTATTTTCATGTTTACGTTTTATTTTTTATTTTAACTTCACCTTTACACGTTTAAACACATCTACGCAATTAAATATTTACCGTTAATCTAAGTTACGGTATTATTAATCAAGAGTGAAATTTATTCATTTGGGAATTATAACGCATACAAATCCAGATTTATTTCAACCCTGAAGTAATATTACAGAATATTTTCCAAAACGCTGACACAGCATGCATCCATTTCGTTATCTACAGTGTAGCCAAGAATAAGGTCTTCTGATTCTATTCATTACTCACAATAATAATTATTCATTAGTTTTTAACGTTACTAACATTAGCATTAAGATATTTCCGTTTATAATTAAATTAGGTTGTGTAATAAATTTGTTATTGTAGAAATTTCTTTTACTTTATTGTATAATGGTTTACTTATTTATTCCATATTTAAAGACAAGTTGGCATCCGAGTATTTAACTATTACCCCGATTTTAAAGTGAACATATCTAGGTACATGTAAACATTTTTTGGTTAAGCAGGCAAATCGATAACTTTATGAACCTGGCCCACTTTAATCTACAACTGATCATAAGGTACAAAATCTTCTAGTTATTACCCAAACTGTTAAGTAGCTAAAATTTGTAGCCATGGGTGTAGAGGTATACATATAGAACCTTAAGGGCTGTACAAATTTTTGCTGAGTAATTTAGAAACACCCAGTATAACGCTTGTATTCAGGATGAGACACGTTAAGTAAGAAAATATGCTAATATCAAAATAGAACTTGGGAGTTATTCTGAATCTGTCCCACTTTAATCTGCGATTGAGCAAAAGGCACCAAATTTTCTATTTATTACCCAAACTGTTAAGTAGTGTAGAAGTACTTATAGAACCCATAGAACTTTAAGGATCTTAATAAAACCCCTAATCATAAAAAATCACGTACGAGCTTCATGTAACTTGCCGACGGTTGTAAAAGATTCTGCGGAGTCGCTTCCAAATATCATAAATATATACAATTTAAATTTGAAACTACTAAAAAATTTAAATCAGTCAGTCGAACACTAGAACCTTCTTTAATTGAGAATGTTACAAGTAAATTGGTAGGCCAGTAAAATAGCTGGGGACGTTTCTACATTTAAAGAGTTAACCGACTCCTAAATCGATAGATATCAAGTTCTCGATGTCTTAAGCCTAGGAAAAGTTGATCCCTTAACGCCCAACATAAATAATAAGGCCAATAGGCCTTTACACAAGTACAAATCACAAAGGGTTGAAAAATCCGTTACGCATCAAACGGTTAATGTAAAATATCGTGTTCCATTCGTAAACAAGAACACTACACGAATCAATGCACAGATTTTATAAAATTACTTTCAGAATCGCGTGCTAGTGAGATTACGAAGCAAAACAGTAGTAATGTAAGGCCGGAGCTACTCCACTTTTCTACTATACTTTTTCTACGAGTGTTTCTGCTGAAGGTCAAGGTCATCGTACACATTGCATATATCGGTAGTAGTAATAATGTAAGGAAGGAGCTACTACTCCACTTCAAGGTCACGACGATCTCGTAAGCTATGCATAAAAAGTAGGTCGAGTTCATTGAAGGTGAATACTCCACTTCAAGGTTACGACTTTCAAAACTTCAAGGTCATTCAGAGGTCAACAAGAGTAACGACTCCATGTTAAAATGAGAGGGTTGCAAGGTCACTCTGCGGTCAAACGTTTTGGCGAGAAATTTGTGTGTCAAGGTCAGAAGCTAAAAAGAGAAATTGCAATGTCATCATTATATTACAATTCTTAGAAGTCTAAAAATAGTGTGGTCAAGGTCAAAGGTTATTGATCTGTAGGGGTATCGTATGACACTTCTTAGTGTTTCTAAACTAAAAGTAGGACAAGGTGGGTATTTAACAAGTTTAAACATGCAAGAGGTACTCAAATCAAGGACACATTTAGATCAAAATTTAAAGCTAAAAATAGAAATTGCTAGGTCATCATACTACAATTCGTAGAAATCTAAATCTACTCCACTTGAAGGTCACGACGACGATCTCGTAAGCTATGCATAAAAAGTAGGTCATGAGTTCATTGAAGGTGAATACTCTACTTCAAGGTTACGACTTTCAAAACTTCAAGGTCATTCAGAGGTCAACAAGAGTAACGACTCAGTGTTAAAATGAGAGGAATATATATATATATATATATATATATATATATATATATATATATGTATATATATATATATATATATATATATATATATATAGATTACCTCTGTGAGAAAGATATCATTGATAAAGTAGGGAACGTGCGTAACTGGTTATTCATATAAAATATATTTCAAAGAAAATGGTGAAAGTAAATTATCGCGAAGTAGAAACTCTCAACAAGAAAATTAAAAAGGTGCAGAGGGAATTATTATATCGATATAAGGGGCAGCAAGAAATAGATGAACTTTTAAAGAAAATTAGAGAAGTAATGAGAACGTTGGAAATGTACGGGGTGAACCTGAAGATGAAGAGTTTAAAAATATGAACTGATATATAGTTGCAAAATAAATAAGTAATGTGTTATGAAGATTGATTTAACTATATTATAAAATCATAAGTTCGCATTTTCACATATAAATTTCTAATGCTTGTTTTAAGAAAATTATGTACATTTTTAAATCATGTAAAATTTGGAGATTTTGTTCATATTCTAAATATTACGTTACCGAGTTAGATGTTTCATTACGGAAATTTATATCCTATAAGAAGAAGAATCTTTTAAAAACTGTATTTAGGTATAATATTTAATGAAATAAATGGATAATCATGTAACGAAAAAAAAAATTATTTATGCAACTGTTTGTAGCGCAAGTTGGTTGCATGTGAGTAATATATTCAATGAAGTATCACTTTTAACAGTATCATACAATTTACTGCTTATGTTTAATTCCACATGTAAAATTGCAATCCTTTTTTGGTTCATAATCTGTACACTTAATAGTGATAGATAGATGATGTGAATATTTTACCTTAAGGAAAAAGGTAGAAAGAATTAAAACATTTATCTTTTCAAAACCTCTACACTTTACTAAAAAAGACTAACCTATAACTAATTACTTAACATAAACTAAGGGTCCATATTGTCCAATGCCCTAAACACCAATTCAGAATTTCGCCTCGTCTTTTCAGCGTACAGCAACACTTCGGTGGCCTCAGCTAACTCCATCGTTAGTCGAGCCACACGATTTCGAATTTCAATCACACGCTCTTGGTTTGAGATGTATAAGTCCTATATTATAAAATCATAAGTTCGCATTTTCACATATAAACTTCTAATGCTTGTTTTAAGAAAAGGATGTACATTTTTAAATCATGTAAAATTTGAGGATTTTTGTTCATATTCTCAATATTACGTTACAGAGTTAGATGTTTCATTACGGAAATTTATATCCTATAAGAAGAAGAATCTTTTAAAAACTGTATTTAGGTATAATATTTAATGAAACAAATAGATAATCATGTAACGAAAAAAAAATTTATTTATGCAACTGTTTGTAGCGCAAGTTGTCTGCATGTGAGTAATATATTCAATGAAGTATCACTTTTAACTGTATCGTACAATTTACTGCTTATGTTTAATTCCACATGTAAAATTGCAATACTTTTTTTGATTCATAATCTGTACACTTTATAGTGATAGATGATGTGAATATTTTACCTTAAGGAAAAAAGTAGAAAAGAATTAAAACATTTATTTATTTAAACATCTACACTTTACTTACTTTACTAAAAAAAACTAACCTATAACTACTTAATATATAAACTAAGGGTCCATATTATCTAATGCCCTAAACACTAATTCGGTATTTCGCCCCGTCTTTCCAGCGTTCAACAACTCTTCGGTGGCCTCAGCTAACTCCATCGTTAGTCGAGCCACACGATTTCGACTTTCAGTCACCCGCTCTTGGTTTGAGATGCATAGTTCTCGAAGCCATTCTAAATTCGTCTCCCTTAATCGATTTAACCTGACAGCAGGCTCGAGGGGTTGGCCTGTTTCGGGGAGCTGCTGTCCTTGGGACGGTATGTCCAGTAGGGTTAAATCTTTTCCCTCACGCATCCACCCCGGTGTTGCAGCCACGGTAGTGGCAGGAGTGATACTGTAAGTGGAAAATGAACCACATTAATAATGCAATAACTAAACATACATTAAGAAATAAGTAACTTACTTTTCAAAGTAGCGGGTAAAATCGTCCTCTATATCGCTATCCCGGATGCTGATAACCCGGATATCAGCAGGCGGTGGCTGAATAGATACGGAAGATTGTAGTAACAAATTCTGTAGAATTTGAGGTTTTGCTCGTTATTCTTGGCTTTCTTGAGACTCAATTTGGTTTTCTTAGACGATGATGCCATTATAAGATATATATGTATATAGACTATTATGTGCACGTACATATAATAACTGAATAAGAAGTGTAATGTTCAAATTATATATACGTATAGGTTTTGTTAACGTTGACAAAACAAGCGAAAATGATAAGGATAATGAATGAACATGTGTCAGCATCTTGTTAATTTTTATACGTATAGGTTTTGTTAACGTTGGCAAAACAAACGAAAATGATAAGGGTAATGATCAAACATATGTGGGAATAGTTCGTTAACTTAAATATGGTTAAGGGACTAAACCAAGGTGAATATGTGATCTATAAAATTAGTAGTAAATACCTAAAAATTTTTATCGACATCCAGTATAGACAATTTTAGGGGTGTCAAATTACATTTTTTGGCAATTTTGGGGGTGTCAAATGACATTTTTTGGCAATTTTTGGGTGTCAAATTACATTTTTTGGCAATTTTTAGGTGTCAAATTGCATTTCTTGGCAATATTTGGGTGTCAAATTACATTTTTTGGCAATTTTGGGGGTGTCAAATGACATTTTTTGCAATTTTTGGGTGTCAAATTACATTTTTTGGCAATTTTTGGGTGTCAAATTACATTTTTTTGGCAATATTTGGGTGTCAAATTACATTTTTTGGCAATTTTTGGGTGTCAAATTACATTTTTTGGCAATTTTTGGATGTCAAATTACATTTTTGGCAATTTTTGGGTGTCAAATTACATTGTTTGGCAATTTTGGGTGTCAAATTACATTGTTTGGCAATTTTTGGGTGTCAAATTACATTGTTTGGCAATTTTTTGGTGCCAAATTACATTTTTGGCAATTTTGGGTGTCAAATTACATTTTTGGCAATTTTGGGTGTCAAATTACATTTTTGGCAATTTTGGGTGTCAAATTACATTTTGGCAATTTTGGGTGTCAAATTACATTGTTTGGCAATTTTTGGGTGTCAAATTACATTTTTTGGCAATTTTTGTGTGTCAAATTACATTTTTTGGCAATTTTTGGGTGTCAAATTACATTTTTTGGCAATTTTTTTTGGGGGTCATTCACCCCACGGAAGGTAACTCTAAGCGTTTTGGTTGATAATCTCTTGCGGCATTGAAAAGCGGTCTTGGTACATTATGTATTGTCTTATGCACTTTACTATTTTATAACTTTGCTCTATTTTTTATCTTTTGAAGGACATCAATATGCCATGAACTCGTTGACCTGCGGGTTATTGTACCCTCTATCGCTAACTTAAAAAGGTATATAAACCGATGATGTACGATAAGATGACAGATATCGCAGCTAAAGCCTTTTGTAGTCTGAAAATAGTTAACAAAACGGTTACTCCCCAGTTACGCTGACTTAAAATTGTTCGTGTGTGTGAATTTAAATAATACTTGTTTGCATTGAATATTATAGCTTCTAAGGTAAATAAGCAATTAAAATAATTAGATATGAATATAAATTCGGTTTCGGTTACAAGTACTGAATTAATTAAGGTAATTCGCAATGCTATTAAATTATTGAAAACTATGGACGAAATAACCAGACATATTCATATGTTAAGAAATAATATCAGGTATTTAAAAAAATTTATTAAAATTCAAATGTATACTGTAAATGAAAATCGGCGTAGACTTGAAATTAATTTATCAGTTCTCAAATGTTACCTGACAAAATTAAAGCAATTAAGGCACACTTCAGTTCACGTAACTTGCAGTGGCACGATGTACAATCCTGCTTCAATGGTAGATTACTTACAGGTATTATAGTCAATTTAAATATTAAAGACCCGTTAGTATTCTTGAAATGTGCTTATAAAAGTTTTTCGAGAAAAATTAATGCAATGTTACGGCAATCAATGCTGAAAGTAAATGTTGTTTTAACGTCTCATTTCATTCAACCCTAAAACCTTGAGCTTGACTTAAAAACGTTTGCATCCAAAAATGCAATTATAGATGTTGGTACCGATATTAAACAATGGTACAAAACTCATGTATTCGATAAACTGCAAACAAAATTAGAAGAGTTTGCGGAAAGGGATTTGGGATGGGCGTTGGAAGAAATTTTACACTTAAAGGTTAATATTAATAGTTACATTCCTATAAGGGGAGGCGTTTCAACGTATGTTAGAGTACGTAATTTCATATCAATGAAGAGGGCAGTTGTTAATGTAAAAAATAATGACGAATATTGTTTCTTGTGGGCCATAGCATCTGCTTTATTCCCAGTACAAAATCATAACGATAGAGTTAACAGTTATCCTCATTTTAGAGATATTTTAAATTATGAATCCATTCAGTTTCCCATTAAATTCAACGACATCAGCAAATTTTAAAAGTTAAACAACCTTTCCATTAACTTATATTGTGTAAAGGGTAAAAAAGTGTTTCCATTTTTATTAAGTAAGAACCAAATAAATAACAGAGTCGATTAATTTACTGATTTTACCTTGCGATTCAAATAACGAATGTGGTACAGAAGAAGAAGAAGGCATACCAAGTTACATTAATAATAATAATAATAGTAATACACTTTATCACTTTACATGGATAAAAAATATGTCAGATTTGTTTGCCAAGCAACTATCCAATAGGGATCATAAATTTTTTTTTGTAATCAATGTCTGAATCATTTCTCCACAAACATTCTTTTAGAAAAGCATATTCCTCATTGTCATGAAATTAATACGTGTTACTCTAGATTACCGATTAGTGACGATGAAAAATTTTTAGAATTTAAACATTTCACATATCAAGAAAGAGTACCGTTCGTCATTTATACAGACCTTGAAAGCATACTCGAAAAATCTTCTCTGGTATATGACGAAGGAAGTAATACACGTGTATGCGAAAAACATGTTCCCTTTAGTATAGCTTATTATTTGAAATGTTCTTATAACAATTCACTATCTAAATTTCAATTGTACAGGGGTGAGGATTGTATTACGTGGTTTGTTGATGAATTATTAAATTTGGCGTATTGGGTTAACAATATATTTAATACGGTTGTACCAATGGATAATCTAACACAAGATTAGGTTGAAGATTTTGAGAACGCAGTGGCATGTCATATTTGTAGGAAACCGTTTACGGGAGATAATATTAAAGTTAGAGACCACGATCATTTGACAGGAAAGTATAGATCCGCGGCACACATAAGTTGTAATTTAAATTTTAAGGTCTATTTTGTTATACCTGTAGTATTTCACAACCTTAGTGGTTACGATTCACACTTTATTATTCGCGATTTAGCAAAGGGTTTTCCGGACCATGTCAAACTTTTACCGTTAAGTAAAGAAAAATACATTTCTTTCACCAAATTGGTAGACAATACAAGGATACACTATAGGTTTATTGACTCCTATAGGTTCATGAGTAGCAGTATTGAGAAATTGTCATCATATTTGGTAATGGTGAAAAAAATATTACCCGATCAAATTGCACTAATGATAATGAATTTAATTTATTAGTACGTAAGGGAGTCTTTCCGTATGAATATGTTGACTCTTGGGATAAACTTAATGAAACTATTTTACCTCCTAAAACTGCATTTTGGTCAGCTTCATAACGAAGATGTTACGGATGAAGATTATATGCATGCCGTTAATGTTTGGAATACGTTTAGACTTGAAACGTAAGTCAATACCCGGATTTATATCTAAAAAGCAGATGTTCTACTTTTGGCGGATGTTTTTGAAAATTTTCGTCAAACCTGCTTAAGGTGCATATCAACTGGACCCTCTTTATTATTATACCGCACCAGGTTTGGCATTTGATGCAATGCTAAAAATTTCTCAAGTTAGATTAGAACTTTTAACCGATATCGACATGGTTATGTTTATCGAAAGAGGTGTTAGAGGAGGAGTATCGCAGTGTTCTAACCGTTACGCGAAAGCTAACAACAAATACATGGGTGAAAGCTGATTCTAGTGCTCCAACGAGCTTTTTAATTTATTATGATGTTAACAACCTTTATGGAAGAACAATGGAAGAGTTTTTACCGTATGGTGAATTTTCTTTCATTGACGAGCCCAATATTGAACGTATATTAAATAATCCTAACGATTTAGACATTGGTTACATCATAGATTGTGACTTAGATTACCCCACAGAGTTGCACGAGTCCCATAGCGATCTACCTTTGGCACCTGAGCACATGATATCCCCAGCCCCGTATTCCAAATCCAAATTGAAGAAATTATTGCTCACATTGTATCCAAAACGTAACTACGTTCTTCACTATAGGAATTTAAAAATGTATTTAGAGCAGGGATTAAGACTAGTTAAAGTAAATCGGGTTTTGCGTTTCAAACAGTCAGCGTGGTTAAAACATATATAGATTTGAACACAATGTTAAGACAGGCATCAAAAATGAATTCGATAAGAATTTTTAAATTAATGATTAATAGCGTTTTTGGTAAACTTATGGAAAATGTGCGCAAATATAAGGATGTGCGTTTAGTTACAAAATGGGAAGGTCGCTTTGGGGCTCGCGCACTTATATCCAAACCCAATTTTCACAATTGTACTATATTTGACAACGACATGGTTATAATAGAAATGAACAAATTGGAAGTTTTTGAATAAACCTATATATGCAGGATTTTCGGTATTAGATGTTTCAAAAACCTTTTTGTATGATTTTCATTATAATTATATTTTAAAGAAATTTAAAAATAATGTCAAACTCTTGTATACAGACACAGACAGTCTTGTGTATGCCTTCTCTGTACCCGACATATACCAGAGTATGAAAGAGGATTTTAATGGATTTGATACCTCAGACTATGATCCTGATAACGTTTATAGCATTCCATTAGTTAACAAAAAGTGCCAGGATTAATGAAAGACGAAAATCACGGTAAAATTATGTTAGAGTTTGTTGGTTTACGCTCAAAAATGTATGCATACTCTGTTAACCAACGCGGAGTTGTAAAGAAGTCAAAAGGTTCTACATCGGCTAGTGTCAGGCAAGTTACAATAGACGATTATAAAAGGGCTTTGTTCGACTGTAAGATTGTAAAGCGCCACCAGCGTTTTGTAAGATCAAAGAAACATTCGGTGTTTACAATAAAACAAAATAAGGTGGTTCTTAGTCCTTATGATAATAAGAGGTTAATACATTTTGGTTTAACCGATACTCGTCCTTGGGGATTTAATGTTACATGATCTTATACTTTTCTTTTGTTGTTGTAGACATTTTAAAATGAGTAATCAACAATCTCTAGAAAAACAAATGGATGATGAATTGCAACATTCTTCGCAAGAAATTTATAAGAAATCTTTGAAGCGTGCCTTAATGGGGAAGGGATCTGTAGAGGTTTATACGCTAGTTCTTAACATACTTCGGAATATTGTAATACCTGATGAATGCTTTAAGTGGTATGCTGAGAATGCAGATGGAGCGTGTATCGATATGATTAACACGTTATTTAACGTAAAGGTTAAGTTAGACAGTTATATTAAAATGTTATTAGAAGTTTGTATAGAAAAAGATTTTATAACTGATATAGAATTAGAAAATGTAATTGGTCAAATTAATGTTTCCTTAAATTTAAAAGTTTCTTTTAAAAGATATGTATGTAACTTGCTAAACGATGACAATTGCCATTACCTTACACCTACCGTACAATATAGTATCGAAAATGTTAAGAAACATTATCATGACATTACTTGGCTTACTAACGAATTTATTTCAACTGCTGCTTATTATGCTAATTGTAAATCACTTAAGCTATATATCGATGTAATTAATGAACAAAACTTGAAATACACTTTTAAGCTGTCGGAAAATTATGAACATTTCACAATATATAACTGGATTCTAGAAAACGTTGAAAAAGGTCGGAGATTTCAAGGCGAACGGTTAGGTTGGACAAGCAGACTTGACTCGGGGAAGTGGCCATCAGTTAAGTTTGAGGACTACATAAACACTTTAGGTCTAATATATAAGATAATTAGGTATTAAAAAAATATATATATGTATGTATCAGTATGTTTTTTTATTAATAAATAATAAAAATTACAATTGGTCTTTTATTATTATTATTCTTACAGAAATTACATTCTACGTTAGTTCCTTAAGTACACTATGTTACAATAATGTATATTCATATTAGTCGGTACCTATACAAGCGGGACATTTATATCCGTTATTAAACCAATAGTGATGCTTTCTACAGTAATTTAAATGTTCCAAAGTGCTTGTTGTTCTTACCGGCATTATTGAATTACAAATGAGCTTATTGCCTTACAATAATATGCTTATAAAACTACATTGTTATCATCGATCCATGAATATTCGTTTAATCCCAACCATTTTACGTACACTTTATTCTTTTTACGTCGAATGACCTTTTCCACCAAATACACATCCGGATATTTAACCTTTTGCAGTTCCTGTCCATAAAATCCTCCTAGTATAGGTGTCCCTTGCATGTCTTCTAGCAAGTATGTGACCGGATTCGTTACACGTACTTTAACAATCTTGAAAAGTTCACTGGACCAATTTGGTATATAACCTTTATCAAATATGCTTTTAAATTTACTAATGCGGACTATGTTACCCACCATGAATCGATTGTTTTATTAAAGATTTTTAGATTCGAATATACATTAAGCGTTGTGTTAGCATTTACTTCGCTAGGTTTCATTTCGATTTTTCGATGTTTACGATTATTGTACTCTGTCGTCACTTCTTCGAGAAGTGCACCAATCCATACGTATTTTCCACGCAACCCAAAATTTTTATACAGGGTATTCTTGATGGTCCTAATCACTCTTTCTGCTATGCTAGCTTTTTTCGTGTTCATCAGATTAGCGAACTGCTTATTGTAGAACTCTTTTCCAACATCTGTTTGCAGATCCTTAGGAGTCCGTTCTTTAAAAATGGTTTGCATAGCGTTCGTAACGTCTGCACCCGTCTTCGTCTTCAAACCTCTAGTCCATAGGAATTTAGAGAAACAGTCGATAACTACCAGTATGTATCTGTAGCCCTTATTCTGTTTGGCGTAAGGTACAAATTCAGCTAAATCGGCTTGCCACAGATCATCGAATCCTTTAATAATAGTGCGCGTACGAGGGAAATTTTTGCGTGCCGGTTTATGCAACTCGTTTACCACTTGTTCCATCCTTTATCAATTTACTTAATGTTTCTTTAGTTGCATTTAAATCTGCTTGTACTACCTCAAAATAATTACGAACACCATCTACAAGCGACTTCACTGACTGAAGACAAAACTCGAGGTAGCCTTTATTTATGGCATCGGTGTCTTCTTCAGGATAGGCTACCTGTCTTAAGCGGTTGCCATTTAAATGGAACCTCGTCAGTTGATAGTGCTGTAAGGTTAGCGCGTCTTGACGTTCGATAGGATCGGCTACATTACTTAAACGCTTATTTTCGACATTAAACTTACTTCCGTAATGAAGAATTGTGTTTTTAGCAGTTTATGGAATTGAGCGTGAGCATGAGAACGTCCAAACTTGTCCATCGTTGCGCGAACTATAGTTGACTAAAAAAGTTTTAGGACGGTTTCTCAATATATCCATCTTCGTATAGTTCTTCCACGACTGATATGATATCATTGACGAGCCCAGTATTACCGGCCATTTTTTCAGCCCATAGGACCTCCAAATCTTGAATCAATTCATGCACGTTGTTCCAGTATTTGTATTCAACCGGTCGCCCAATTTCTTTGAATATTGTAACTTTGCCCCCCTTTTTCTCTTTCACCTCCACCTTCTCCAGTAAGGGTTTAATTATCCCTGTATATCGTTTGGCACGTGTACCTTTCAATTGTTCATCCGGGTTGTTATCACGACGAGCTGCATTAGTTGCAATTAAGATTTGTGTATAGTTCGCCACGTCTTCGCTAGTTATCTGGTTCATTCATTATTATTAGATCACAGAGACCGAGTACCATTATACCGAACCCCCTTAATAACCAAATCCTTCCCGTCTATCTTTACATGTGTCTTGCCAATTGCCCACTTATCGCTTGAAATGTCGTAAAGGACTCCATAAGTGGTATTAATTGCATTAGATGCATCGCTTAGCATGCGCTCTATGTATATCCGTGGTAATGGATCATATTGTTCCAGAAATTCTCTCGATGCAGCAGTATTGAGTACAATAGAATCGGTCGTAGTTGCTACATGTTCTTTTTCTTCTTCTTCCACTTGGGGTGTAATTTCTCCAATCACACTAGTCTCGAGGAACGATGGTGTCTCTTGACGCAGAGGATTTCTTTGAAAATACGGAAGTTGTGCGAATGGACTAACATAATTACTACTACTACTAAAAGAAGATGATCTTCGTTTGTTAATTCCTCGCAGATGATAAGGTATTGACGGTGTGGTACCATACTGCTGAATCGGCCACCTTTTCTTTTTGATGAGGGAGGAATGACGTTTTGGTGACGGTTTTGTGAACACCTCCTCCTCCACATCCTCCGGCTCTGTCTTTACTAGCGGTTCGATTTTCTTTGCGATGTTTGCAAGTGGTTCAATGAGTGGTTTGTAAGCTTTAGTGAAATTTGCCTCTTTAGTAAATCGATCCTCCTTAAGATGATCATATTTTTGCTGTATAGCTTTACGAACTTGAATTATGCGTTTCGTCAACGCTAATCTTTTGTTATCCATCGGTGTGGGTCAACAATAAAACAGATAAACAGGTCTAACAGGTAAATAAACAGCTCTGTTTAAAACAGGAATGTTATGTATCCTGTTGAAACGGGGACTGTTTACTTGTAGACTGTTTTTTCTCAAGTGATATTTTAACGATACCGCTATGGTATTATATACTGATCGAAGCCTTTCCTAAAACGGCCGTTTTGTACTTCAGCGTCTTTATTTATTACCAGGAATCCGTATCGATTTCGCCAACTCTCTGAGCACATGTCTCGAAAAAATTGCATGCTTACAATTGGGGCGACATGATCTTCATATATGTGACGCAAATTCAAATCATCCTGTTCGAAGAGCACTATCAAGTTGACGTTATCTCTAATCAGCTGTTTGGGGATTTTAGTATAGGTTTGACCCAAGTAGAAGCAGTCAATGTTATTATGACGTCCCATTGAAAAGTACGCTCTAATATGGTTTTGTTTTTCGCAAGCGATATCGTCAAAGATAAATACTGAATTGGGTTTTGCCACGCTCGGTTCCATAATGTCAGTATTATTGCTGAAGCAATAATAACCAATATCTTTCATGGGATCTAGAATTTCACCCAAGAGTCGATATTTTTCTTGATTCAACGATTTTGAATAGACATACACGTGTTTGAAACGAAGATCGTTGGGTTCAGTTAGGAGACTCAGCATGGTGTTTGTTTTTCCCCAATTGGAAGGACCACAAATTATAGTGCGTACGCTGTTTGGAAGTAACTCTCCATGCCGTTGTATCTCGCTGTTTGTAGCTCGAGTTAAATCATCGAGATTTAGAATAGGTAGTTTTTGAGTTTGAACCACTACTCGCATGTTGTTGTTGTTGTAGTTGATCAGTGTCTATCCCAAATAAAACTGCCCAACTTGTCAATATGGTTCTTTATTTAATACATCTAATATTACAATAAATTATTATAACATATTATAGTTTTTTCACTTCTCCCGTCAGAGGATTGTATTGCACTATGGCATCATGTAATATGAGGCAATAGGCGACGATACCGGCTTCAAACACCTCCAACGCTTCCATTTCAAGTTTCACATCTAAAGTCGAGTGTTTTAGTGATTCATTTTGTTTTGAGCAATCAATTACGAATATTGGGCATGTCTTGAATTGCGAATAGTCAAACAATGCATCCTCATGATTGTTGATGGTATAATAGTCTCTACGAAAATTTAAATAATTTTGGTAGGCTATTATGTACTTGTTGACATTGAAATCCAAATGCATCACTTCGTATGGGTAACTTTCCGAGTTGAAGTGTAACTTTAGATTGCGAATGTTTACGTTATCGAAATCGGCCGCTTTTTCTTTCGTTGAAAACTTTTTCCCCTTTTGAAAACCCACAATTGCCTATCGAGGCTTCTCCAATTGAGTGGAAGTTTTAATTGGCCATATATCCGACTGTGTCTGTTTTAAAGCTGGCAATTTGTATAGTTCCCATTGACGAAACGGAATCGTAATGGTTGTATTTTTATTGATTTTTTGGAACAGACTTAGTTTAGCACTGTCGCTTAGCATCACATGCGGAATCTTCCATTGAATTTTATTTAACGTTATTTTAGCGTCGTTTGTGGTACCCTTATAACAATCAGCATCGCTTCTGGAACGTATTAACACCAACTCCTGTCGCATGTTCACGATACCTTGTTGATAATCTTCCATACTTCCGAATATGTGTTTTAGACTTATACATACGGTAAAATGTTTTTCTTTGTTGCCTTTAGCGTGTTCTACTTGTAACGGTTCCTCATTCTTCGGTGACCATCCCAAATGCTGTAAACCTTTGCTTTCATTGCATGTGTACGATACGTATCCTTTGAGTGCTGATTTATACCCGGATTTCTACATGTATCCACTTTCTGACCTCCTAACTCGTAGCGTATTTCTTCGAAAAGGAATGGTGCAAAGTTGTTTGTTAGGTAACATGTTTTTACGCCGGCTCCTTCTACTGCCGAACTCCATTCGATTTTACCTTCAATGTACAGGAAACTATCATATGTTGCGGTAACTAAATCTTGACTCTGTATCAATATACGGATCTCATCGGACAATCCATAATTAGAAGAACCGTACGGAAGATATGTATGAATATCAGACTTGGTGATGGTCTCATCAAAACGTGCACTTTGAAAGATGTTTAACGAATCTGCCATTTCTATGTGGTTTTAACCCTATAGATTTCAAAAAGTACTTTTCGGCAGACGTTAATTCGCCAGCATGCTCCCTGTTGGAGTAAACCATTGTAGGCTCACGTCCTGTGTTTATAGCATCATTTAGGGAAGATGGAAGCGGACCTTGGTTAATTCTTAAGCCGATATTCTTTTAGGTCCAGTCGTACCGTAAATGGTTCGCTCTCCCCGAAATCGATTAATTCACCCTTCTGGTTCGTTAATTTAATTGAAATATTACCGATAGTATTGGTGTTGACTTCCAAATACTGAGGATTGCTAGGGATTTTGTCTAAACGATAGCCTGTTGGGACAGACACGTCTATTTCATACAGAACCTTCGCTGGATTCCCGTTTCTATACGAACCTTTGACAATATTACACTCTATGTGAATATTTGTGTGTTTAATTATTTGTATATCTAATACACAGATATGTAAAACGTTAGCTTCCAATATCACCGGTTCAAAACCTAGCATACGTCCAATGGAATCCTTTTGAGTAAAATCTATGTCAAATTCACAGCTAAGCTCGCACTTGAGCGTGTTATTATTTGCCCTTAAACTAAAGAGACTTGTAGGAATGTGCGTTTTTATATAGATGCTCAGTTCTTCCAACTCGTATGCGCCATGTGGAATTTCAATAGCGTTGAGTTCTGTCGCTTTTATGTAATAAAATTTATCGTTTCCAGGGTGTATATTCCTTATGCTATTACAACCGTAAAATCCGACGACACTGATTACGTAGGTTTTCTCTGAATTAAGTTCGATCGGGGGATAAAAGTTATTACTCGCTATGTTACCAACACCCTCTACACTGAAGGTAATTGACATGGAGACTGTACGTTCCCCAACTACTGAGTATGCTATTTACATAGAAACTTTAAACAGAGATGTCCACAATTTGTGGTACCGAATTGTTGCTCTTGAGAGTAATTATAGTATATTTTGCAATCGCGAAAAGAGTCCAGAACTTCCCTCGGTGGTGGAATATTTCCGAAACTATCATAGTACCATACGCTTCCATCACGTTTTTTGTAACAAACCCAATGAGTACCACGCCCCTTTTGATTATCTAAATTAATAATACCAGACTCGTTATTCCATGACAATTTTGGCATATTATCTCTCATAAACACATCCCTTGCATGTTTTCTTAGCTCTACATCAGTCAATGGCCTTTTCGGTAATTTTTCAAGTTTTTTTTTTTTATTATTGGTTTCAAGTGCAAAGCCATACCTCCTCCTGACCGATAGGGTTTCAAAAATATCGCCCCACCGATTTTCTTTCCTACAGCGATAGCCTCCATTGTACGATTATGGTGAGAAGTTTCATCTAACATTTTCTTTGCACTACTAGATGCGTTAACTGCTTTTGCAATACCCGCTGCCCCTCCAGCTAAAGTACCAACCGCGGATAATCCCGCAAATAACGGTATAAGAAATGGTAAAAATCCACCCTCTTTAGACAGCTGAATTACTCTGGGAACGCTTACCTTCCCCTTCCCACCTAACCTTTTTACAGTAAGTTTTGCTGCTGTAAGAGCTGATTTTATAGCCTTTATGGTTCTAGGACTGTTTTTCATTTTCTTGGTAATTATTCCATGTAATTTCAATAGACTGGTACGCGGTCGTTTTGTTCTGCTAACACCCATTCCTAACTTTCGTTTTGCCTTCATTATACCTGCTACAGCAAAAGATGCTGTGCATTCACCTAACTTTGCGTCGGATGCCTTAACACGATCCCAAGCTTTTTTTTCCAAAAGATGATCAGCGTGACGTCTACTAGCCAAGTCTTTACTATCCCTATAACTGATATCGTGAGCTTTGCAATGAGCGTCTAGGAGATTAATACCGGGATCACCACGCTGAAGCCGTTTATCTAATTTTGTTCAGGGGCCACAATACTGATATCCGGGAATATGGAGCTCAACGGGTAGCTTATTAATGAGAGTATTAACCGCCTACTCGTGATCGTAATAATACACTCGTGCGTAATAGGCTAATTTCTGTCCTTATTATGTAATATAGTATTGTAAACCTGTATTATACTTTTTGACGTTAGTTTGTTAGTAATAAAATCGTACGCAATCGGAAATATCTTATCCATTGATGTTACCATTGAATCCAAAAATGCAAAAATATACAGGGTTGTCCATTTAATAAACACAGGTCTGGGTTGGCACATTTTTATCAATCACCCTGTATATACCTAAACATTTTTAGAATGTAGGGTCAATGATCGTGTATTACCACACCAAAATTGGTTTTGATATCTCTAATAGTTGAGGATAAATCCTCCGTCGACGCAGTAGACACCAACCCGGTATATATTTAGTGTTAGTGAATTTGGTATTATTTTCTGTCGAGTATACGAGCAATGTAACCCCGTTTCTTTGTGCATTTAGGTATTTACGATCATTCACAATTTAAGATGAGTTATTTTGGTTGCCATTCAAGTTATCGAAAGATTTTATTTAATTAATGCAAATTATCGAATTTACAATTTTACAGTGACGACGATTGAATATTTTCTTTGTATTTTTTAAAACCGTAACGTAATCAGTTTGAGTGGAATTGTTTATAAGAAATTTAGTCATATTGAATGGTTGATATAATTTCATTGTAAGTCAAGATCAGATACTGTTTGATTTTACCCACACGAGGGTAGTACGATAAGTCGCCAATATTTGTTGAAGGATTTTTTGAAGAATCATCCTATTGACTGAAGACACCGTAGTGCCTCATTTGCCATACAGGTAAGCAAATGTGTCCTATTTTTTTGGTTATTTGAGCTAATAATTTTAGTGCTGAATTTATCGAAATATTTAATGAGTTTTGAGTTTTATTTTCGCAATTTTGCGGCTTTTAAATAAAGCTTAAGGTTTTATTAAAGTTTAGGTGAACCTGGCGTTAATATTTTTGGAGTAGACTCTGTAGAAGTAGTAGATTTTTGAGTGAACGTTTTGGTTTCCTGTTAGGCCAATCTAACACCTGTCCATGACGTTTTCCCACTATGAATATTTTTAACAGGTGGCGCATTTTAGACTTTATCTACCGATTTTGCCGATTGTTGGAGCCGTGGTATAAATTGCCTTTACGTTTAAATCAGTGTTAAAATACCTTATGTAAGGATTCATTTTGGACAAGTATCCTTTATGAAGGTTACTTGTAAAAAACTAAATACTTCCTGGAAATTGATTTAGGTAATAAAAAAATGTATCGTATGTATCATCTTTGTTTTTAGATCAATGTTTTACAGCATATTGTGGTAATACTATGCCGCTAGGCCTTATGGATATGGAATGAGACAACATCTGTTACCATCAGAACAAGTCTTTGCCAAAGGAGCTTCTAGAAGGCATTTATAGGAACAAAATCCAATAATAGGTCCAAGTTCGTTACATATTTCTTCTTGAACTGGAAATAAGGGCAATTTTTATAATAATTAAAACATTGAATCGTAAAATACAAACCTGTCTCTGAAGGACAGAAGACTGTTAAAACAGCAACAATAGCAAACATTTTTAGTAGGGCGAACATCTTGTAGTACATATGCAACTTGAATGTATTCTCGTATTTTTATACCATACGTTATCACTACCTAAATTAGTATTGCCACATTGCGAAAGTGCCACCTTTATCAACTTTAATTATTTAATAATTTAATGATTATTTGTACGCAGATATAGTTAATTAACCACTTCACTATATAATATACTATTGTAAACCTGTATTATACTTTCTGATGTTAGTTTGTTAGTAATAAAATCGTAAGCAAGCGCAAATATCTTATCTATTGATGTCACAAGTTATGCTTAGCACACTAATCCATTGAGTCTGATGTTAGAAGCTATATTAATACTACCTCTAAATACCATTTGCAATAAGTGCTCGTACCAAAATGATAAGTTACATGGCTCATAATTCCAAGGTTGAAAGTGTGCATCTTACACCTTACAAATATTTTTTCAAGGGACTGCTATTAATACAACTTCTACATGTTACTTTGCATAAGTTTTTTGTGGCGTATAGGTTAGCTGGGTTGCCTATAATTCAAAAGTTGCCGGTTTAAATCTGAGCCATTACAAAAAACTATTTATGGTATACTTGTCATCTGACTCGTGCCAGAAATAAACACCAGGAGCTCAATGCAGGAAAAGCTACAAGAAGCATCGACTAAAACCAACAAATCAGAAGCTTCGACAATTACCAGAAGCGTCATGGCTATCAGCCTCATCTATGAACCATACGCCAAATGGCCTATTACCACCGCTAGATAACCGGAAGTCACTTGCTCATCACATATTCCATTGGTTATGGCCATCTGGCGAAACCAACCTCCATGCTCCTATTTAGAGCTAAAAGTACAGAACAAATTCAATCTTAGGTAATTTCCTTTGTATACGATGTCTTTAACACATTTTGTGATAATCTAGAGGACTATCAATTAAAAGCTTTCAAAGCCCTTGTGCAGGGAAAAACTTTAGACATGTATTCCCTATGAGAGTTCCTTGTAAGAACCTAAATACGCCCGAGAAATTGATTTAGTTTTTTAAAAATTTTAGGCATGCATCGTTATATTATGAATAGGAGAAATAGGGTCCCTAAGATTTTCATATTTGGTAAATGACAAAAAAACTACATGTCATTAATAAATTACACAGTGCTATTATTCAAAATGTTTCAAGGCATTAAGTATACCGTAGAGTATTACCTGTTGATATATGCTGGTTGCGTCAGATTTTTAGAATTCCACAAATCATGAAGACTCTAAACCTTAGGTACAGATTAAGTGATTCAAATCAGATAGTTTTTATTTAATTTCGCACAATTTTTTACATCATATTGTGTTAATAGAATGCCACTGGGCGTTATGGACTTGGAATGACACAACATTTGGCACCATTAGGACAAATCGATCCCCAAGGAGCTTCTACAAAGCAGCGTGCATTACAGATTCCAATACATGCTTCTAGTTGAACTGAAAATAAGATCAATTTGTATAATAATTAAAAAATTTAATTGTGAATGGCAAACCTGTCTCTGTAGGGTAGAAGATCGTTAGAAAAGCAACAACAGCAAACACTTTTAGTAAGGTGAACATCTTGTAGCACATAAGCAGCATGAAATTATTCTCGTGTTCTTATACCATTGATTACCACTTTTTTTTAAATTAATAGTATACACTACGGAAGTGAAACCACTACCGATCAAATATTACAATATTTTTTTACTTTTAATTACTGTTTTCGATTGATTAATTTATTTGGAACGACAATATTTTACTTTTATTTTTTCTATGGTAGTAATATCTTAAAAATTATAATTATTCACACTCAACTAAAATGAATTAACCATTTTTATACAAAATTTGCAATTTTTGATATAAAATGTTTTGGTAAAAAATAGATTTTCTCGTGCTGATTCGAAAATTTGAACGGAAACGCTGGTTCTATATAAACTATTTCCAACATTAAATTGGAAACCGGTTCTAGAGTCACCATACTTGGAAAGAATGTAAATTCTATGGTTAATTCTTTTTAACGTACTGTTATCAGGGGATAGTTAACTCCCTTGCCCTTCTTTCCAAAGTTTGTTTATAGAACCAACCTATCTCTACAGGGCAGAAGACATTCAGAACACTAACAACAAAGGATTTCAGTGAAGCGACCACCTTAATTGTAAACATGCAAAATAAATTATTGTCGTATTTATATATCACACATTATTATTACCTTCTTAATGAATACATTAATGAGAGTAAGACGTCATCAATTTTAATTGCAGATCCTACACTTACTTCGCCTCAAGCTTCTAATTATGTATCACTCAGGATAAATCTATAAACGTATACATAAATAAATCCGGTACATCAACGCAATACAGTACAGAAATAACATTGCATGGTTGCAAGATTCAAAGGTACTTTATGTTTATTAAAGATTGTTTACGTTGTTTCCTAACAAATGTCTGGAGTAGCAAAGGCCCTCTAATGGACAACGTTTCGGAAGTGGTTTCTGTATCCATCATCAGGCTTAGTCCTCAAGGTCACGTGAGTGGGACCATTTTGGGGGCATGCCTTTTTATCGGTTTCTTTTTCAAATTTTAATGACGTATTTATGGTCCTCGCCCCCCTAAATAGGTCCCTTTTGCCTGTATTAAAAACCTTTTTGTCAGCAGTGGTCAGACAATTGCTGCAGCCTTGAGAGCGCATACAGACTCAGGCGACGCGTTCTGATAGGAGGACCTCCTAAGGACAGGCCATACCCTATGATTTCATTTTTTTGTTTTTGAAACAATTTTGATTTTTGGAAATCATCTTGTGTGCCATTTTTGTTTAGTATTACACGTAATACTAATTTTAGGATTACATCTCATATATCACTATCATAAGCACCAGCGGCATCATCATTATCATTCTTCTAATCTGTTAGATTTTTTTCACCTAATTTATCGGCGGCTGTGTCGCTATTAGCTTTGATCCCTCTCGCATGCATTTAGAGTAAAAATCCTTATCTGTAATTATAACATAACATTAAAAAATCTGTACAGGAAATTACGTAAATTAAATAAATAAATAAAATAAAATTAAATCCAAACACAAACACCAGTACTGTATTGAAAGAACTATTTGGAAAATTGACACAGGACTGAATACAAGTTGATTTTCTGTTACCTATATACCTACAATACATTCACTTCACGCTTCTGTGTTTGCGTGCGTGTGTTTTCGCATTTTCTTGTTTGCGTGTTTGTGTGTTTGCGTGTTCTCGTGTTTTGGTTTGCGTTTTAGTAGCTTCGTTTTGTGTTTATGTTTGGTTTTAGTTGCGTGTTTCAGGTTTTCGTGTTTGCGTGTTTTCGCGTTGTGTTTGCTGTTCGTGTTTCTTAGTGCTTTCTTTTGCGTGTTTGCTGCTTGTGTTCTTGCTGTTTGCGTGTTTCACGTTTCGTGTTGCGTGTTGTGCTGTGTCTTGATGCTTTGCTTGTGCTTGTGCTTGTGCTTGTGCTTGTGCTTGTGCTTGCCTTGTGCTTGTGCTTGTGCTTGTGCTTGTGCTTGTGCTTGTGCTTGTGCTTGCTGTGCTTGTGCTTGTGCTTGTGCTGTGCTTGTGCTTGTGCTTGTGCTTGTGCTTGTGCTTGTGCTTGTGCTTGTGCTTGTGCTGCTTGTGCTTGTGCTCTGTGCTTGTGCTTGTGCTTGTGCTTGTGCTGTGCTTGTGCTTGTGCTTGTGCGTTGTGCTTGTGCTGTGCTTGTGCTTGTGCTTGTGCTTGTGCTTGTGCTTTGTGCTGTGCTTGTGCGTGCTTGTGCTTGTGCTTGTGCTTGTGCTGTGTGCTGTGCTTGTGCTTGGTGTGCTTGTGCTGTAGCAAAACACAAGCATGAATCCTTTACAGTGTTGCCAACTGTGGTTAATTCTGTTTTTGGCTTCCAACATACATATACATATTTAGGTGTCGAAAGTTATGAGTAGTATAGCTACCCCACTTCTGGGCCACTTCGTCTATAGCAAAGCAATTCCTTTTCAGAGGTCAAGGTCATCACATTCGCTACGTCCAAGTACATGGTTTTCAAGGTCACACATTGTAGGCCACCTTGTAGGTTGGTAACCCTGCCTCTTCAAGGTCCCCGCTTCAAGGTCACTAGAAAAGTTACTAGATTTTTGATTGTATACGTCAATTTTAGGCTGCATCCTGAAGGTCATTGCCCTCGGTCTCAAGCAAGTCTATGCATGTTTCAAGGCAAGCAATGTTTACTTTGGTCACGCCCCCTAGCAAACAGTCCTGAAGTGGTTCCGTTCCCCTAAACAGGTAGCCGTTTCCCAAAACAGGGGGTCCGTTTCCTAAAACAGATAGCTGTTTCGCAACCGTTCCCCTAATGAGAACAAAGACGATCTATTGTTCAGGTCGAAAATAGATTCCACATCTCAATTCCAGGAAATCAAGAAAGGGGCCCATTGTTCAAAGTCTATGCTTACAATTTTCAAGGCAAAAGAACAAAGACGATCTATTGTTTTGGCTGAGTTATAGCTTCTGAAATTCTAGGAAATCAAGAACAAAGACGATGCATTGTTCAAAGTCTATGCTTATAAGGTCACACCTCTGATAACAAAGGCGATTGATTGTTTTGGCTGAGTCATAGCTTCTGAAATTCTAGGAAATCAAGAATAAAGGGGGTCCATTGTTCAAAGCCTATGCTTACAATTTTCAAGGTCACACGAGAGAACAAAAGCGACTCATTGTTCCGTTATTCTAAAGATAGATTGTTATCTTAATTTCTAGGAAATCAATAACAAAGGCGATGCATTGTTCAAGCCGACGGTTCAAAGTCTATTCTTACAAGGTCACACCTCTGAGAAATGAACAAAGACGATACATTGTTCTGGTTGATTTATAAAAATAGATTGTTATCTAAATACATCTCTTTCAAGAACAAAGGCGATCCATTGTTCTAACCAACGATTTAAAGTTTATGCTTGTAAGGTCACACCTCTAAGAAATGAACAAAGACGATCTATTGTTCAGTTATTCTAGAAATAGATTGTTATCTCAATTCTAGGAAAGCAAGAACAAAGACGATGCATCGCCTTTGTTATTGATTTCCTAGAATTGAGATAACAATCCATTTCTAACTGAACAATGAATCGTCTTTGTTCACTTGTGTGACCTTGTAAGCATAGACTTTGAACAATAGACCCTCTTTGTTCTTGATTTCCTAGAAGACAGCTAAAACAATGAATCGTCTTTGTTCTCTCGTGTGGCCTCGAAAATTGTAAGCATTCTTCTTCTTTGTTCTTGATTTCCTAGAATTTCAGAAGCTATGACTCAGCCAAAACAATGAATCGCCTTTGTTATCAGAGGTGTGACCTTATAAGCATAGACTTTGAACAATGCATCGTCTTTGTTCTTGATTTCCTAGAATTTCAGAAGCTATAACTCAGTCAAAACAATAGATCGTCTTTGTTCTTTTGCCTTGAAAATTGTAAGCATAGACTTTGAACAATGGGCCCCCCTTCTTGATTTCCTGGAATTGAGATGTGGAATCTATTTTCGCCCTAAACAATAGATCGTCTTTGTTCTCATGAGGGGAACGGTTGCGAAACAACTATCTGTTTTAGGAAACGGACCCCCAGTTTTGGGAAACGGACCCCCTGTTTTAGGAAACGGCTACCTGATTTTAGGAAACGGCTACCTGTTTAGGGGAACGGAACCACTTCAGGGCTGTTTGCTAGGGGGCGTGACTTGCTTGAGACCGAGGGCAATAACCTTCAGGATGCAGCCTAAAATTGACGTGGACAATCAAAAATCTAGTAACTTTTCTAGTGACCTTGAAGCGGGGACCTTGAAGAGGCAGGGTTACCAACCTACAAGGTGGCCTACAATGTGTATGACCTTGAAAACCATGTACTTGGACGTAGCGAATGTGATGGCCTTGGCCTCTGAAAAGGAATTGCTTTGCTATAGACGAAGTGGCCCAGAAGTGGGGTAGCTATACTACTCACACTGGTAGATACGCACACGCTCACACTCTCACACACACGCACACTCGCACACGCGCGCACGCGTACACGCGCTCACGCGCACCCGCGCACACACGTACACACGCACACACGTAACACACGCACACACGCACACGCGCACACGCGCGCACACGCACACACACACCCGCACACACCAAGATACGCTCATAGACACACACAAACGCACGCACGCACGGACGCATGCACATGCACACACGCACTCAAGCACACACGCACGCACCGACGAGCACAGACACACACACACACACACCACCCACACACACACACACACACATTCACACACACACACACACACACACACACACACACACACACACACACACACACACACACACACGAATACATGAACACACGAACACAAGAACACACGATCACACGAACACACGAACACACGCACACCGCACACAGCGCGACACGACACACACACCACGACACCAAGATACGCTCATAGACACTACAAACGCACGCACGCACGGACGCATGCACATGCACACACACACACACACACACACTCAAGCACACACGCACGCACCGACGTACGCACACAAGCACACACACACATACACCCACACCACACACACACACACACACACACATTCACACACACACACACACATTCACACACACACACACACACACACGAATACATGAACACACGAACACAAGAACACACGATCACACGACACACGAACACACGAACACACGAACACAACACGCGATCACGAGAACACACGAACACACGAACACACGACACACAACAACGAACACACGACACACAAACGCACAAACGCACGAACGCGCAAACGCACAAACGCACGAACGCACGAACGCGAGAACGCACGTACGCACGAACGCACGAACGCACGAACGCACGACACACGAACACACGAACACAAGAACACACGTTCACACGAGCACACGAACACACGAACACACAAACACACAACACACACACACACACACGAATACATGAACACACGAACACAAGAACACACGATCACACGAACACACGAACACACAACACACGAACCACAATACACGCGATCACGCGAACACCGAACACGAACACACGAACACACGAACACACGAACATACGAACACACGAACACACAAACGCACAAACGCACGAACGCGCAAACGCACAAACGCACGAACGCACGAACGCGAGAACGCACGTACGCACGAACGCACGAACGCACGAACACACGAACACACGAACACAAGAACACACGTTCACACGAGCACACGAACACACGAACACACAAACACACAAACACACGAACACACGAACACACACACACACACACACACATAAACACACACGCACGCACGCACGCACAAACGCACGGACGCACGAACGCACGAACGCAAAAAAACGCACGATCACACGAACACACGAACACACAAACACACAAACATACGAACACTCGAACACACGAACACACGAACACACGAACACACGAACACACGAACACACGAACACACGAACACACGAACACACGAACGCAAGATTACACGATCACACGAACACGCGAACATACGAACACACGAACACACGAACACACGAACAACGAACACACGAACACACAGCAAACGACGAACGCAAACGCACAAACCACGAACGCACGAACCAGAACGCACGTACACGAACGCACGAACGCACGAACACACGAACACACGAACACAAGAACACCGTTCACACGAACACACGAACACACGAAACACAACACAAACACACGAACACACGAACACACACACACACACATAAACACAACAGCACGCACCACGCACAACGAGGACGCACGAACGCACGAACGCACGAACGCAAAAACGCACGATCACACGAACACACGAACACACAAACACACAAACAACGAACACTACGAACACACGAACACACGAACCACGAACACACGAACACACGAACACACGAACACACGAACACACGAACACACGAACACACGAACGATTACACGATCACACGAACACGCGAACATACGAACACACGAACACACGAACACACGAACACGACGAACACACGAAGACACGAACACATGAACACACGAACACACGATCACACGAACACACGATACACGAACAGGCGAACACACGAACGCACGAACACACGAACACTCGAGCACACGAACACACGAACACACGAAGACACGAACACATGAACACACGAACACACGATCACACGACGATACACGAACAGGAACACACGAACGCACGAACTCACGAGCACACGAACACACAACACGCGAACACACGAACACACGAACACACGATCACACGAACACACGAACACACAAACACACGAACGCACGAACACAAGAACGCACGAACACACGAACACTCGAGCACACGAACACACGAACACACGAAGACACGAACACACGAACACACGAACACACGAACACACGATCACACGAACACACGAACAGACGAACACACGAACGCACGAACTCACGAACACACGAACACACGATCACACGAACACACGAACACACAAACACACGAACGCACGAACACACGAACACGCGAACACGCGAACACCCGAACACACGAACACACGAACGCACGAACACACGAACACGCGAACACGCGAACACGCGAACACGCGAACACACGAACACACGAACACACGAACACACGAACACTCGAACACACGAACACACGAACACACGAACACACAAACACACGAACGCACGAACACAAGAACGCACGAACACACGAACACTCGAGCACACGAACACACGAACACACGAAGACACGAACACACGAACACACGAACACACGAACACACGATCACACGAACACACGAACAGACGAACACACGAACGCACGAACTCACGAACACACGAACACACGATCACACGAACGAACACACAAACACACGAACGCACGAACACACGAACACGCGAACACGCGAACACCCGAACACACGAACACACGAACGCACGAACGCACGAACACACGAACACACGAACACGCGAACACGCGAACACGCGAACACGCGAACACACGAACACACGAACACACGAACACACGAACACTCGAACACACGAACACACGAACACACGAACACACGAACACACGAACACACGAACACCGAACACACGAACACAAGAGCACACGAACACACGAACACACGATCACACGAACACACGAACACACGAACACACGAACACACGAACACACGAACACACGAACATACGAACACACGAACACGGACACACGAACACACGAATACAAGAACACACTATCACACGAGCACACGAACACACGAACACACAAACACACGAACACACTCACACACACACACACACACACACACACACACACACACACACACACACAAACACACACGACCACCACCACGCACACACACCACGCGCACGCGCGCACGCGCACTCACCACGCACGCACACACACACACACACACTCACTCATACACACACACACACACACACACACACACACACACACACACACACACAACACACACACTGGCGTGCGCGCACACACACACACACACACACACACACACACACACACACACACACACACACACACACACACACACACACACATACACACGTACACACGCGTTTATTTATTAATGTTAATATTGAATAGTGTTGAAAGCAACCTCTATGATTGAATATTTTCAGAAATTATAATTAAACACACGTTTATTGTTAATTTTTGTAATTTAATGTGCCGATGAACGATAAACTAATTACTACATCACGAATAGTAACAAGTCTTAACAATGCTAACTGGTGTGTTCATAAAATGCTTAAAAGTTTCTCTAAAATGGTTCAGTAGATCCTTGGAGTCAATTTATCTAGACATTTGGGAAACTACTAGATCTTTTGTAGCAAGACAGGGTTTATAAATCACCTACGGCATATACATTCATTGCAATAGGGAATAAAATAGAATATCTTATTTAATGTGATTTATTGAATACTTAAACAAACGTGCATGATCTTGTTAAGGTCCGTATTATTTAATTTATTGATTTAATGGAGTTGGTACATAGTATGCATCAGTTTGACAATAGATGTTGACAATCTTGATGGAATATCAATAATCGACTATTCTACATAAATATTGGAATACATTACAAAATAACTTTTTTAACAGTTACTTTCCCGTTCTTAAAACTTCTTGATTCAGAAAGCAAACAATCGCAAAAGAAAAAATGAACGATAGTTATTAAAACATAGCGTTCAACAAGCAGCAATAGAAACACTGGGAGAAATAGAGGAGGAGAACAGGAAATGCAAACACAACATAACAGAATCCACTACGCAAAGATATAAAAAAAAGTACTCTAGGAGAAGCGGTTAAATACAAGGATTATGGAATATTATCAGAAATATAAGGACAAAATTAAAAAGATCAAACAGCAGCAAGAGAAAAGAACAACCTCTGGGAAAATCCATGTGCACATGTTGATCAATTCCTGGGAGGTACAAGAATCTCGGAATCCTGGAAAGCATTAAAAAGTCTGAAATCCAAGAAATAGGTGAAAGTAACTATATCACAGATAAAACCTGCAGACTGGGAAAGACTATAAAAATCTATTAACAGATTCATGGGGCAAAGGAGCGGGCACGTTTTAAATGTAAAATACCTTTCGTTCAGAATTTAACCAAATTTTGATATGTTCTAGAACTTGACCAATTAATCAAATGTCTTCATTTCCCGAAAGCTCAAAGCTCAACAGTTTTTGATATACAGGGTCTGCAATATCACTATTTGATACTTTCAATATATCACAAAATGGACATTTTTGCCAATATGAACGCAAAACTTAGTGAAATGTTATTTTTGTGTGCTACTGGTTACAACCTTTTCTTTACTTTCATTATTTTTGTACATACACCTGATATACAGGGTGAGACCAAATATATGTATCTGAAAAGAATTATATGGTGGTATTGTTTTGATATTTTGGTGAATGGAAGTTAACACATATATATGTCCATTTAAATTATTATTGCAAGTTAAGTCCCCTAGACGTCCGTTATACAGAGTGTTTCATTTCTTTAATGGATTTAATTGAGTATTATTATACTTCCTAGTTAATTTTCTGATAACTTAATTGAAATGTCTATATTAAAATAAACTATTTGCTAACTGTATATACCTACATAATAGTCACGATGTGTTTATACTGATACTGGGTGTCCAAGTACAAAGGACCAAAGCGATATCTTAAACTTCATATAGGTACGGAAAAAACCGTTAACATAAAAAAAAATCACTTGCAATTGGATGTCGTTGCGAAATACAAAGATTTTGGAGATTGACAGATAGAAAGGTTAGATGTGCTTCATTTATTATACTCACTATTGTCTAATAAAGTTTTCAGTAGATTCTTTTGATAAAGAAGGCGCTTGTCGAAGTTCATCTTTATTTTGCAAAACTAAGAAAAGAAAATTCTTTAAGATACTAGTGTCTTCACTGTTCACACCATCGACAGACCGGTTCCGCAGGTCTACCTCCATGATCACTACCGCTTTGTACAGTCATTGGAAATAAGAAATGTTTATGTAGAAACGTTAACGAACGTATTTTAATATATTAAAAATATCTAAGCTTAATAAGATATCAGTTAACTGAACTCATGAGGCAGAAAACAGTAAATAATTTTTGGTCTTGTATAACCATTGTCATAGAAATCAAAAAGTTGCATAATCAAATGTTAAATGTCTATCACCTCCACATTATTTGCATTTAGTATATGATTTAAAACATTTGTAGAAGGATATTTGATTAGCTCTTGATACCTAGCGTATCCTAAAAACCATAATACAGCTGCCACATGAGAACAAGTTCCTAAAGTTCTGGTACTAGTCTTGCAGGTGCAGTAAGTACCTAATATTGGGTTAGGTTCTTCTTCCTCATTATTCGGCACAAATGCAATCCACAACTGGTAACGAGTAGCATTTCTGAGGCGAGAATATATCCTTACCCGTATAAAACCGGGTTCGTAGTTTTCATCAAATTGATATTGAACCTGGCGGTCCTCTATTTTATTGTCCTGTATATAAGAAGGAGCAAGCTTTAATTGAAAAATACCTACAGTTAACTCTTTAAGATAGTAATGTGACAAACGTCGGAATGAGGGAACTATAATTTCATTTAAATCAACCCATCTGCCCCTTCTAGCGCGTAAGTTTTCCTCCTCAACCCTGGCTTGAACAATATTTGGCTCTTGAACTTTTTGAAGAATATTTTCAGCTAGCTCAATAGTAGCATCTTGCATTAAAATGGGTGGAACATATTTATTTATAACTGCTTCAGCAATTTTAAGAAAATCAGCAATATTACAAATGTGGGGTGTTTTTATCTTAAAGCTAAAAATTTAAAAATTGATTTTAAGTGCCCATTGCGTGCTTCTACGATCCACCTGGTTTTCGTAACGAGACGACTATCATTAGCCTCTTCTGTGGATAACTGTAGCTGACCTCTGGGCAAAAAGGCTGGCACTTTAAAATTAATTCCTAATCTATTTAAAGCTGGAATAGCATCCAAGTACCCGCGGTCGAGAATGAAAATATCTCCTTCATTAAACCATTCACGCATTCCATTCACATCTCTATTAAATTCACTTATAAGTATGTTAGCATCGTTGTTTTCAGAATTTGAGAAATATGGCCCTTGAATGTCTAGAATAAATCCGTTCGGGGCAACAAGCAGAGATGGCTTGATAAGATGTTTACCCTTATAAGTACAGTAGGACTGTCGCAACACTTTAAAACAAAAATTTTTCTCTATTTCTAGATAAGTACAGTCATTATACACCATAACATGAGGCCGATCCAGTTTTTGATTATTTAGACGATTTGCAAAAGGAGTTACATGATTTTCGATGTAGCTGTCTCTTGTTGTAGCAGTAAATACAATATTTTGTAGTACAAATCTTGCAGAAAGTGATTGTCTAACTAGAGATATAGCTAAACTGGCTTGTTGTCTTGTGGAATAATTAAAAATAACCGCTAAAAAACTATCACTAAGACCTTGTCGTAACTTGCACTGGAATGCTAAGAGAGCTTTTTTACTTACATATCTCAAAGAATTTCCTATTCTAACGGGGTCACAAAAGTTGAAAAGATTATTAAATTGATCTTTGGTTATAGGAGAAACTGCTTTAAATTGAGAATCTGTGAAGTTATTTTCGTCTTCGTAAACCGTGTGGTAGCTTTTTTTCTTAATTTCCTTACGTAATGCATGTAAAAAATTTAAATCTCATTACCTGCTAATAATGGCCGATTTACATATCGTAACTCAGGGAGCAGAAACTCAAACAGATTACCATTCTCATCCAAATGAATATTGCAGCAGTACGTATTTTCTGGCACGTATATATCTCTCTCAACAAAAATATTCATTCTACCTTTCATGGATATTTTATGTATATCATTCCCATTGTTACAAATGCAGCACAAGTGAGTTGACCTTTGTAGCACATTTAATCGCAAACAATTTGGGTTATGGTATATTGCTTGAATTTCCCTTACTATAGAAATATTTCAGACATTGCAGATTCGAGTTTCTTCTATTATGACCTGCTCTGGTAGATTTGCTTCGCGGCGACGTGCAATCACAATTTCCTGCTTTCTTGCATTTACCTCACCACTTATTTTCACCATAACCCTAGGAACTAAAGCATTTCCACAAGCAAAACATGGAATTCGATTCATTTTTCACATAAACTCTTCAACGATTTTAATTCAAAAATTAGATTTGCAACTAAGCATCAACAATATCACTTAATTAGTGGATGAGTTTTTGACGTTTCATAGCCACCTACTATATTGTTGTTATTTTATAAGTTTGGGAATAGAAAAAAATAATAATTGTAGTATGAAAAACGGAAAGAAAAGTGCAAAATCAGAAAAAAATCTAGTTGTACGAATAAATGCACAAGAAAAAGCGCAATACCACATTACGGTTTTGGTTTAAACGAATAAGTAAATACTAAGTATAACTTTATTAGAAAATAGTGAGCATAATAAATGAAGCACATCTAACCTTTCTATCTGTCAATCTACAAAAGCTTTGTATTTCGCAACGACATCCAATTGCAAGGGATTTTTTATGATAACGGTTTTTTCCGTACCTACAGGGTGGTCCTTTTAAAGTGTTACAAAGCGATATTGAGAAAATGGCTGAATGAAAATAAATGAAATATCTAGGGATACAATGGGTCGTTGGGGGACACTTTTTGACACAGTAAGTAATGTTTTAACCCTTTCCACTTTTTAGGGGTGGGGGGTAACCTTTAAATGCGTTAATATTGGCAAAAATGTCCATTTTATGATATATTGAAAGTATCAAATAGTGGTATTGCAGACCCTGTATATCAAAAACTGTTGAGCTTTGAGCTTTCGGGAAATGAAGACATTTGATTAATTGGTCAAGTTCTAGAACATATCAAAATTTGGTTAAATTCTGACCGAAAGGTATTTTACATTTAAAACGTGCCCCCTCCTTTCAAGAACATACACAAACACCAAACAAACAGAAACAGGAGGATGTTATGTTCACACAAGAGTAGTGAATGAAGAGAATGTCCCGATGGAATGGAAAATACCCCATTTGATATAAATATTTCAAAAGGGCAATAGAAAAAAATGTGAAAATTACAAGGGCATAGTAATGATACCAACAATAGCTAGAATATATGAAAACTTTTAAAAACTAAGCTGGAGAAAAATAGATGGAAATATTGGAGATGAAAGTTTTAGTATTTTGCACACTTAATCTGTGATCTAGGAGCATTTTAGGAAAATTTGATTGATTATACAGGGTGATCTAAAAAAGTGTGACGTCATAATGGCATATTTTTTTAAGTGACATATCTTATATTTTTGGAGATTTAATTGACTTCCGTGATTGTCAACATAATCCTAAAAAAATTGTATAGAAATCGGTTGGATAACATCGACAAAAAAAAATAAAACGTTAAAAAAATCAGCTTTACACCATTGGCTTTAAAAATGGTTAAAACTGCAAATAGTTTTCAGATAATAAACCAGGAACTCATTAAGTAAGATTTAACAATCCAGCTGACCAAATTTGAGGAATCTAAATTATACAGGGTGTTCAAACTTTACTGTCAAACTTTTGAGAATTTGAAGATATTTTTCTTTCTTATTTTAAATATAACACCCTGTATAATTTGATGGCATGCGATGCGGAATTCAAAAACAAAACTTTTTTTTAAATATGACCTTATCAAAATTCCTAACGCTTTAAAAGATATACGCCAAAAGCCCGTTTTATCAACTATTTCATTAGCGATTTTAATGAAACAAAAAACTGAGGTGGCTGTTGAATCAATTTAATGTCATGAGTGCTATGTTGTGTAAGTATTGCGTGACATTTGTAGCAATTTTAATTTAAAATAGCTTTAAATAACTTTATTTTAATTTACTTAAGAACAAACCAAAACTAAACTAAACACATAATTAGAAATACTTATTTTGGGTTTCTTAACTAATAAAAAATTACTAAAATTATTTTTTTTATTATAACTTATGTTCAATATGTCTTCCGTTATCTTCTAAACACAAACGAACACGTGTATTGAAAGACCTTGCCACTCTTCTTAATACTGCAGGTGTAATTTTTCGAAAGGCATTTTGTATTCCTTGTTGCATGTCTTCAGGGGTGGTTGGAGCTTCATGGTAAACGGGTCCCTTAACGTATCCCCACAAAAAAAAGTCTAACTTGGTTAAGCCAGGTGACCGTGGCGACCAGTTACATGACCCTCCTTTTCAGATCCAGCGATTTTTAAGGGATCTATCCAGATGGTTTCTGACTTGCAGTGAGTAATGTGCTAGAGCTCCATCGTGTTGCAGCCACATTGCATTTCTTATTCCTATCGGTAGATTTTGACACAAACGGAGCAACTCATTTTGTAAAAAGTCTTAATACATGTCTCCATCGGAGAACAAAACCTTATTGAAAAAGTCAAAACTGAACCTTATTTTACCCTGTGCCCAATTACAGAATTCCAGACGTTTATCAAAGCCTTTTTGGAAAAGTTTTTGGTGAAACTGAATGTGATACGCATGGAACCGATTGTCCTTTAAAACACGTTGAACAGTACTTACACTAACATCTACTGTATCAACCACTACCTTCTGACTAATGGACGGAATTTCCAAAACCTGTAGTAGCATATCCAATTCCTTTTCTTCCGTTCGAACCCGTTTATTTCTAACTGGCTTGAGCTATTCTACTTTTCTCGTTTGCGTGAATTTCTCCAATAAATTCTGCAGACTACGCTTGTCTGGATGCCGGCGAGTCGGCTTTATGTAGAGCGTTATCATACGCTCTGCATAAAGCCGACTCGCCAAAAAACTGTTCTTTTGGGACTCTCCCAATATGATTATCATATCCACAAGCTCTTCCCTGCTGCAATACATCGTAAAAGACACAATTAGAAGCAAACCATTTTAAACGAGTTCTTACAATAGTAACAAATGTCATGCAATACTGGTCAAATTAGAACTGATGACATTAGATTGATTTAACAGCCACCTTGTTAGTTGATAAAACGAGTTTTTGGCGTATATCTTAGCGTTAGGAATTTTGATAGACATGTTTTAAAAAAAAGTTTTGTTTTTTAATTCCGCTTTGAATGCCATCAAATTATACAAAGTGTTATATTTAAAATAAGAAAGAAAAAGATCTTTAAGTTCTCAAAAGTTCGACAATAAATTTTATACACACTGTATAATTTAGATTACCCAAATTGGGTCAGCTTAATTGCTAATACTTAGTTATGTGTTCCTGGCTTATTATCTGAAAACGAGCCACTATTTGTATTTTTAAAACCAGTGGTGTAAAGCTGATTTTTTTAACGTTTTATTTTTTTTGTTGATGTTATCCAACAGATTTCTATAAAATTTAGAGTTATGTAGACAATCATGGAAGTCAGTTAAATCTGCAAAAAATGTAAGGTATGTCGTTTAAAAAAATATGCTATTATGACGTCACACTTTTTTGGACCACCCTGTATATTCAATCACATTTTCTAAAAATGCTCCCTAGGTCACCGTGTGTAAAATATTAAAACTTTAAGTTAAATAATAACTAAGCTACAAAAGACGGGAGCTGAAATGAAGGACCCTGTAGATGCACTGAGACAGATAATAGAAAAAAAGGGCAAAATTGGTCAGTGCTCATAGCGTTTGTAGATCTTAGAAAAGCATAGGACACAGTACCCAGAAAGAGATTATGGTAGGTGATAGAGAACATCAAAATCCCGACAAACCTGATTAATGTAACAATATAAATATACCATAAACCAAATTGGGTTAAAAGTTGCTAAAACCATATGCAGCACATCCCAACGCCCTTTAAAATATACAGGAAAGACACTTTAAGAACGAGGATAAAAAATGCCAATGAATGGGGGTTCACATTGGAGACGAACATATGTACACCCTCTGTTTCGCCGACGACCAAATTGTTAATGTTGAAAGCTGGGCGAGAAGTTAATTATGGCAAAACAGAATAACTACAGGCAAACAGCAACTTCACGCATACTATAAATATTGACGATAACATTAAAATACAGGGAACCGAAGAGTTCAGATACTTGGGATTCACTATTACACGAAAGGGGGATGCGGAAGAAGAAATATAAACTAGGCTGGCCCAAACAAAAAGATGCATAAGGTAACTACACCCCGTCATGTAGAATAGAAGTACAGGTAACATTGCAAAATGCATAATGTACAATACAATAGTCAGAAGTATTATGACATGTGGGGCGGAAATTTGTAATTAGGTAACTTTTTTATTTCAATAATTAAATTTTGGTGGATATGTAATATTTTCTCCTTGATGTATGTTGCGCAAAGCATTCCCGTTCCGTCTAGCTTGCGGCGTGCATGTATTTTGACTTCCCTGATTAAGGGAAATCCCTCCCTTGTGTTAAGAAAAACCAACCCTTTTGTTAATAACAGTGCCTTCAGTTAAGAAAATTTCGTATAGTTTGTAATCGAAGAGATATGGTTATATTTCGTTTAAGTAAACTTGATGTTATGACGTCACGACGTAAGAAATGGCGTATGCGATAATGAAATTTTATCTTGGAGAGAAATTAAATCGGAGATACCTTTTGCTTTGTGTTGTGTTGTATGAGGCCAGATCACGTTACGCCTGCTATTATTTAAGCTTGCTTTAGTAGCCACAACATCTGTGCTGGTTGCCCTGATTCGAGATTATCTTGGTTATCATATTGTCATGAAAGTTCTCAACCCCAATTCATTTATATATAATGCATTAACTTTATTTTGAGTGTTTAACAAGTAGTTATCCTTTTCAGTGCAATCTATGCTTTATTAAGTGGACAAATTAGATGAATCAATTAAAAAACATTAAAGTAGAGCTAGTAACACTGTATCGCAAGTTAGAATACGGCTGTAATGAAAGGAAAGCTGCTGACTTGGTTAATGTTTTGTAAGATAAAAACATTTGAGTGCATAACATTGTTTCAGTTAATGCGCCAATTAAGAATTAGTTTACTATTGTAAAGCTTTACGAAAGGTTAAGTACTATTTTATTTGCTTCTATGCTGTAATTAATCAGCATTATTATTGTGTTTTATTAAATACACAAATAAATACACCTGTTTTATTGTTTATTAAGATTATGGCATTAAACTACAACATTCTCAATTTCTGTTGTATTTTAGTTATTTAACCTACAAAAATTGTCTTCCGAGAAGACGCAGTAATTATTATTTTTTAATATGTTATAGACTTTGAGTTGACTACGTACCAGAATTTGTTTCAACTTGTCAAATACTCCTACTTTTAGTTTAGACAACAGCTACTTGATCTTGACTCAATCTAGTGAATTAAAGAACCATATAACCTTGATCTACTTTTTAGCATAGACAACAACATGCCCAATAAATATGTTTCCAAAATCACCACCAGAGACCTTGAACTGAGACAGAACCAGCCCTATATGACTACTTATGGATGTTTTCGATATCATTTATAACAAATAAAAAAATAAAAAGAATTTTGTTGTCGTTGTTACAAAGGTAAATTGCACTACGGTCTAGCTCAATGAGGTACAAACTTATAAGACTTACTGAAATTGAGAACTCGTTCATCAGGTGTGAGGAAAGCAGAATTTTTTCATAGATATAAT